>APFE031492651.1:30663-59972 GCA_000404065.3 Pinus taeda | reverse complement strand
TTGCCAAGGTAACTTCTATTAGATTACTTTTATCTATTGCTGCTGCTTTTGATTTGAGGTAGAACAGATGGATGTGAAGACAACATTTCTTCACGGGGATTTGGAAGAGGAAATCTACATGAAGCAACCTGAAGGCTTGCGGTGAAGGGTAAGAAAGAACTAGTATGCAAGTTAAAGAAGTCTTTGTATGGGTTAAAACAGTCATCAAGGATGTGGTATCAGAAATTTGATACATTTGTCACGTGGAATGAGTCGATCTTGCGGACAAGATACACCTTCCTAGAATCTAAAGAAGACCTAATGACAAGCAAACCAACCAGACACTATCTTTCTCTAAATATGCTTTTATAAATAATGGAAAACAAGTGTGTTTAGGGCCTACCTTATGTCCAACACAAGTTTGGGGATGCCCTTGCTCCTTTGATCCAAATGAGCTCCTTTGTCGAAACCTGCAAACACAAACAAGGGAAACGATTAAATAGCACCTGAATAACCAGTATTATAAAACATATTTAACATGAAAGTCAAGGAGTCCATGAAACAAATAACATGAGATACTTGTTGAGGAAAATGAGCTTGATTGTATTAATTCAAAAGGAGAAGAACCTTACAACCTTTGCCTTGACGCTGTACAAGCTCCTCCCAGGGTCCAACAAGAAGTCTCCTCTACTTTGACAAGCTTCACTCACTCACCAATGAAGCCAAAAAGGTATGTGATCTCTCCTCTTAAGCTCAAATAGGAAGTCTTGATTTCACTAGCATTTACCCTCAAAAGTTCAGCTTCTAACCTCCCTGGCCACTGACCCAATGCCTCAATTTATAGTGCAATGGAGATCAGTTACCAGCTCCTCCTTCAAAGGGATAGAGTCCTCCTTCAAAGGGATAGCTCCTCTCAACAAGGGATTAGTTCCTCCTATGATGGGATGCATGAACCACTTGGAGCGAACAATCCACGTAACAAATGCTTCTAGAAAACTCTAGAATTAACCCAAGATGAGTTTTTTAAGATAAAGATTGCGCCTTTTGACTTTTACAGGGGTACGCACCCTCCCCTTTACATACAGAGCATATAAGTATGCAGATAGCTTGAACAAAAGGTGCGGGCCCGCAGGCAAAAGTAAGAGAAAGTGCGGAACCAGAGTTACATTGATTTTTTGATGTCTTTCTCTCATTTCTAAAGCTTGTCTTGAAGAGCTGAGGTTTAAGACTTGCTTAGGAAGCTGGTATAGGTAATGATAGGCCTACACCGACTGCAAATAATCAAGGTGACGATATTTTTGTGTAACAAGGGGTGTATATTTCTGATACAAAATTTAATGAATGAGGAATTTTAAATGAAAATTGTGTGTATGTAATTCCCCTATACTGCAATCTTTTTCAATAAACTAAAAGGCTTTTCTATATTCTTTTCACTTGGAAAATGTGGGGAAGTATAGAGCCTACCTCCTTATCACTACTTGATGAAGCCAACCTCTCTTTTTTCCTTTTAAAACTACTCACTGCCAGTCCTATATGTGCTAGACTATATCCTATAGGATCTCCTGTAGGATCTTGTAGGATTTCCTGTAGACTACTTAAGGGCTGAGAGCAAGTTTGCTAGTGTAGTCTCAAGAATGTGAATGCCTATATGCATGGGGATCAATGTTTATTTCCTCATATGGGTGATTTAAGTGGGGTTGTGTGCTAGAAGTCGAAGTATGAGTATCCATTTTTGGACCATTGGTCCCACTACCACATCATGATTCTCCTCACCTCATAATCAACTCCCACTTCGGGCATCTGTAGCTTAACCACTTTTGACCTCATCTCTCCTTTACCTTGACTTGACTACTACCAAGTGTGTAAGGACTAACTGTCTTCTCCTCATTGACTGAGAAAAGGTGGCCAAGTTAACCGTCCACCTTTTGCTTATAAAACAACTCTTTCACAACTTTTACATGTTTGATCATATTATGCTAACGAGAGAGTGGAAGCGAGATACTTACCTGCGGTAATGATGCCTTAATGCTGTTTGTTGAAGAATGCAGTCTTTGCTATTTGTTTGTTGGATGTGGTTTTCTCCTTCTTCTTTTTTTATTGTTCTCTGATGATTTTCTTTGATGTACAGGTACTTGGATGTTGATGCTGAAGATCCTGATGCTGCTGCTAGGCTCCTGACGAGCTTCTTTGGCCTCTAGATCTCCATGCTTGAAGCTAATTGCAACTTGTGATTTTTTTGTTTTGTGCGATAGGCTGCTACAGGATTTCCTACAGGATGTCATGTAGCTGCTTCTCCCTCAAAAATTTTAATCATTTTCCACTTCTAGAGCATGAGGATGGTTGGCATGGGTAGAGAAGGGGTCTATGAATTTGTGAATGAGGAAAATAGCCTACAAGTGTTGTCCTCTTGTTCTCTGTCTTCATCCTCTTTTCTCTGCTTTTTCTTTGAAAGCTGTAATTTAATTTTTTTGAAATTGACTTTTTTTTTAGATGAATGCAGGGGTGATCATGGTGGAGAGAGGTATGGTGATGAGATGGTGAAGCATATTTTTTTTTCTTTTCTTTACCTGGGAAGGTCATTCCCTTGCTCTAGGCTTACTTCCTTTGGGATTCCCAAGTCACTATAATTCCTACAGGATCATCCTGTAGGTTTTCAGGGAATCCTGTAGGTTTACAAGGAATCCTGTAGAAAACACAGACACCTTGCAAACTGAGGTAAATGAATGGAAAAAGGGAGGGAATGATGGAATGATCAAGGATAATGAATGGAAAAATAAAAACATGAGATGGATAGGTCCCCTTTGATTCTATCTTGTTGCTCTGATCCTCCTCCTGCTGACCTGCAAACATGATTTTCAAAGTTTTCTTTTCTCCTTTTTTTTTTTTTTTTTTTTTTTTTTTTTTTTTCTTTTTGAAGGCAACTAGTCTACCTCCAAGAGGTTTTCATCCTAGTTGCTTGCCCTGGGCACCTCAAAAGAGGTTTTCACCCATAGATATTTTTATTTCTCTTTTTTCTTTGTTTTGACACCATTGGGCTACCTCAAGAGGTTTTCAACCCAACAGTGGGACTCGGGTGCCTCATGGAGGTTTTCACCTAAGTCTCCTTGCCCTGGGTGCCTCAAAAGACGTTTTCACCTAGAGATATTTTTATTTCTCTCCGTTTTTTTGTTTTGACACCATTGGGCTACCTCAAGAGGTTTTCAACCCAACAGTGGGACTCAGGTACCTCATGGAGGTTTTCACCTGAGTCTCCTTTTTTTTTTGCAGTGACATGATGAGGTAGGAG
Organism: Pinus taeda; assembly: GCA_000404065.3. Classification (NCBI taxonomy): domain Eukaryota; kingdom Viridiplantae; phylum Streptophyta; class Pinopsida; order Pinales; family Pinaceae; genus Pinus; species Pinus taeda. Next base: position 56,707 of record APFE031492651.1, on the reverse strand, counting down.
CTGAGACTTTCTCCACCACAATCATTGTTTTGCCGATACCATCAATGAACTGTTGCTTTGACAATGGCTTCTTGTAAGCCTTCAAGATGTGCCCATTAACAAGTAAAGGAATAGCCTCTGCATTTTATAGTTCTGATCTGTACTGAACCATTATCATGACATCTCTCTATGACATAAGGCCATAACCATATAGTCCTTAACTTGCCCTTAAATTATTTATATTTGGAGTCATATAACAAAGCCCAATCACCTTCTTGAAATTGTTTGTCCTTGATTTTCTTGTCATAATAGATATTCCTCTGAATTTGAGTCACCTCTGTGTGTAGGACAACCTACATTCTAAACTCATCTAACCCATTCAGCTGGAAAAATCTCTCTTTTTATGCACTACTGAGATCCATATCTAGTTGGGCTACCATCCTCAATGTATTGTACTCAAATTCAATGGACAACAGGGCCTTCTTCCCATAGACCAACTCATAGGGTGTGAATCTAGTGGTGGTCTTCTAGGTTGTATTGTAGGCCCAAGTAGCCTCAACTAATCTATCTGCCCAATTGTTTCTACTGCTGCTAACCACTTTAGTTAGAATTCCCTCTAGCGCTCTGTTTCTCACCTCCACTTGCCCATTAGCTTGTGGGTGATAGGGAGTGGAGGTTCTATGCTTGATCTTGTGTTGGCTTAACAAGTCTTCAATCTTGTTGGATGTAAATTGGTTGCCTCGATCAATGACCAGTTCTCTAGGGTACCAAAACTTGTAAAATACATTTTCCCTTAAGAACTCAACCACCTTCTCCTCTGTTGCTGCCTTGATTGCCTTGGTTTCAGCCCACTTGGTCAAATAGTTAGTGCACACAATGATGTACTGATTTTGCGTGGATGGAGGGTAAATCAGTCCAATGAAATCCATGCCCGACATTTTAAATGGCTTGAAACTCACTTGAGGTTACAAAGCCATTTAATCCCTTGGAGTAGGCTTTCCCATCCTTTGGCACCGATCACCGTGACTAGTATACCTTCTCACATCCTGATGAAGAGTAGGCCAGTATTAACCAGCTTGTAACACCTTGAATGTTGTCCTCTTGGCTGTAGAATGACCTCCATAAGGCCGATCATGATAGGTCAGAAGGATGTCAAATAATTCCTCCTCACTGACACATCTTCTCAGAATCTGATCTGGGCCTAGTTTGAAGAGGTTTCCCAATCCAAGTGAATGGGGCACTCTTCCTCATAATTTTGCTTTTCTCTTTGGAGGACAAATTCAGTAGGAACTGTGTAGACACCAAGTAGTTTTCTATGTAGGCAAACCATGGAGAGAGAAATGAAATGGAAAATAAGTGTTCATCCGATAAATGATCATCAACCATTCCTTCCTCCCATACAGGAAAAGTTTATCTGGACAAAACATCTGCAACAACATTTTCCTTGCTAGGCTTATCAACAATAGTGAGATCAAACTGCTATAATAAAAGTAACCATCTAATAATCCTGGCATTCACATTAGGTTTATTCATTAAATATTTAATTGCAACATGGTTAGTATGTACAAATGTTTGATAACATGTAATGTAATTCCTAAATTTGTTCAATGAATGCACAATGGCTAGGAGATCCTTTTCAGTCACTGTGTAGTTGAGTTTAACCTTTGATAGATTCTTACTGATAAAGTAAATGACATAAGGAAAATTTTCATCTATCTAGCCTAGAGCTATGTTAACGGTGCTAGACCTGCCAACATGTCAAGGGGATCTCCCCAGTAAGAAGTCCAAATTAGATCTCAGACCATTTGGTGTAGGAGTCCCAGTAGTGGGTTGTAAGGTGATGCCTTGACCATGATGTCACACTGAGGAAAGTAAGATAAATCTGTCAGTAGAAAGGGTGTGACTGATGCAGAGAGTCAAGGAATGTGTACGAGAGGTTCCAACACTTCGAAGGGAGAGGAATGTGAAGGTGGGTTCCAGGTTGAAGGGGATCAGTCCTAACTCGGCTAGGAATACACTACACAAAGGACATGCACAGTGTTTGATGGAGCAGTCCTCTCGAATCCAATAGTCACAACATATAAGGTAAGATAGCATGAACAACACTCATGCATTAGTCCGAGATGAGTGTGATGGTTGATAAAGCAAGGTTCATGAGAAAGGTCTTTCTGATGTTTGGGAGGGGAATCGACACGGACGGTGATAACATTAACAACATATGCAACACATTAAGAACAAGATTCATATAATTGCATACAAATCATTTCATGTACAAGTACATAAGTTAAACAACATATATCATTAAGGCAACCGTAACAGTCCAACTATAATAACAACATATGCATGAAAATGTGTTGGCTCTTATTATAAAAGAAGTGTAAGTCACAATCATACAATACACCATGTAAACCTTCTAGCCCCAATAGTGGGACGTTACAGCCACATCCTCCTGCTCCTCCAAAGATATGTACTAGCTCCGTGTAGTGGAGAAGCCAAGGCACATTACAATACTATCCAAGCCTCTTCAAGATAGTCTTAGTAGAAGTTTGGCTGACCAAAATCCTATATAATGAGTTATGAGGGACTATTTACAGAAAAGGGTGGGGTGACCCTTGACATTCCCCTTTATGACCATTCAACTACCCTCATGAAACTTTACCTACTCTATGACTGTTACATTCACTCTTGACACTTGACTTACACTTGACATGACTCAACATTACAATGCACATGTACCCATGTGAACAAAGGCTTGAACAAGCCAAACTAGACACTAAACTGACTTAGACAACTTTAGAAGTCCAACTGCTCAACATCCTCATGCTGATCAACCGTAAAATATTGTTGCCAAGATTGGTAGTCTCTGATAGTGTCTGTGTGTTCCACTGTGACATCTATCTGGAACCTTAATCTTACCTCCATGGCATCTGGGTACACTTCTTGGGCTCCTCTGTCAAACTCATCTGAAAGAATGTGCAACATTGTCCTAAATGTGGCCGGACCAGCAACATACTTGCACATGATGTCTGCATTGATAGGCAAGTCTAGACTAGTGGTGACACGCATCAACTCGTCAAAGTATGAGTCAAGCTCCTGTTGGACATGCTTCTTGGTCTTCGCTTGGGTGAGAGTCCCAAGTGACAGAATCGCATGTGTGTGCACCATAACCTCCATGCTCTTGAATACTCGTGCATGGGAATCCTCTATGCTGGTGATGAGTTGCAGTAGGTCTTCATAGTTCCAGATTTGACTCCAGATACGTGCTTGCAGCTCAAATGCATTGGCCTTCATCATCTTTGGAAAATGAAGCGGGGCTCCTTTATACTTCATCATCCATGCTTGCATGCTATCAACGACAACATGTATGTTATTCAAAATGAGAGCTCTTCTCACACATGGATTCTTCCTTCCATGAAGATGAATGATTTCTTGATGCACAGTGCCGAACTTGGAGTACAATTCTCACATAATCGTGTCCAAGGAAAACACTTCCTCCAATATTTCCTTCTTCGGTTAAGCTTGGGCGAACATTGTCACCAAGTCTCCTCCCTACTTGGCGACCTGTAGTTCCTTCACCATTTGCTCATTCTCAGCTATGAGGAAGTGAACACTAGAGCTAGTGGCTTTGGTATACACTCTAGTGGCATCGACCAAAGCAGTTGGGTCCTTGTGCACATCAGTCACAATCACTTGTTCTTCAACTTGCGCAGGGGATGTTCAATCCTCCGGAGTTGGTACTCTGTCAGGGTGCACAACTCTATGTTGAGATTCATCAAAGGAGTTGTCACACATCTCTACTTTCGGCTGACCACCAAGGATCTCAGTGCATCCTTGGTCATTCGAGACTTGCTCATCATTTAGATGCATGGAAGCGGGCGAGCTGACCTCTTTGTGGTGAGACATGAGGTCGGTATCCTATTCCAACTCCTTCTGCTCCATGTTTGCATCCAACTGTTAAAAATCTTGTTCTATCTCATGAGCAAAGTCTTGCCCCTGTGAGGGTTCACCCTATTTGCTTGATGCCAGTTGTTCAGAAGAATCAAATACCTTTACAGGTGCTGCTTCGTATGTATGCACGCGATGCACCCCATTCTGAATCTGCTACTGCTGCGCTTCCTTCTCATGTTGGTGCAACTTTCGTTCCTTCTAGAGTTGCTCCCTTAGCTCATGCAACTCCTTCTCTGCTTCTTCCATTCTCTTCTGATCCCTATGCCTTTATGTGATTCACTTGTCGCGCTGTTGCCTCTTTTGTTGAATAGCTATAACTGTTTGTTCTACAAGTGGATCTTCTCTAAACTTGTAGCTTTGTTCCTCCTCCATGCAGTTGACAATCTTTCTCTTCCCTTTGTCACGCATAAGTATGCTTCACTCTATTGCCTTTGCTGTTGCTGCTACTGTTGCTACTATTGGTGTTTTCTGTGGTGCTACTTCATGCTTCCGTGCTAACCATTCTATGGAGAAATTGACCTATTCATTTGGTCTGGAGTGATGGTAACAATACCTCCATGAGTCTTCCTTGGCCAAATGAAATGCCCCATGGATCCAATTGAACTGAACTCTCATGTAGTGATCCTTCACATTGTAATCTGGGTCATACGGGTTGAAGGTTCAGAGGTCGAACAGGTACTTCCTCATTTGTTTAGCTTCGACATCTGCTTGCTTGACACTCTAGATCTTGTATAACCCAATCTACAACAAGAAAGTGGGCCAACGTGCCTTCTTCTTCTGTTACAGCCTAACTGCTAATCCTGCTGAGATATGATACACTACTTCCTACATGACAAGCACGTCCAAAGAAAACTTTGGCAGAACATGTGGAGGCTTCTTCGCACTAAACACTCGGATGAACATGACGTCCGATGAGGCATACCAATAGGCAATGACTAACAATTCCTTCGTTGCTTCTTCTGACATGTAGGGTTGTTGGGCATGGAACCCCCCCAACGCATGTTTTGGGGTTAAAATCCCAAGTTTTTAACCAATATTTTTGTAAAGACTTTGCGAATTGCGGGCGCAGAGCGCGAGATATATGACAGAGTCACAGGGTTGTCTGCCCTAGTATTGTAAAGTAATGTCAGCCTACCCATGGTTCACAGACCATGGGATTGTATAAATAGAGCGTGCCTCTAAGTGTAAAAGAAAGAAATGAATGAAGGAAGAAGAGAAGAGAAGATAGAGTCTAAGTGACAAAGTGTGTCTTGGGTCGTAGGGTAGAAGAAGGCTCTGCAGCTGAGTGCACAGAGGCCTAGTAGTCTGCAGCTGAGTGCTCGGACACCTGCAGCTGAGTGCACAGGGTAGAGTCGTGTATGTAACCAAAGAAGAGACTAATAAAGAGAAGTTTTATCATAATTATGTGTAGTTGTTCCTGGGTTAATGCATGTTTTATGTAAATTTCAAATATATTGTTCATTTACTGCATGCACCTGTATGAATGATTTATGTTGTTAAGTATAAATTAAAACACACCAGGAGGCTAAGTTAAATATCAGTGAAGTCTTGGGTAATAACGTAGAAGCATAGCATTCAGCCCTTGAGTAGGGCTACACGAAGGCAACATATTAGGCTGCGAGGTATAGGAAAGTGGACGTAGCAACGTGCGTGCAGGGTCGAACCGCAGACCACTTGAACTCATCAGACATCTCCCGGGTGTGGAACCTGGTTCCAACACCCTCCCATACTACTTTAGGTGAGACCTTAGTCCGCGCTCTGCATACTATTTCCAAAAGGGCCAGTAGTACCAGGATTTGTTTGGCTAAATCAACTTTGAACTTGGGTCAGGCCCCAATAAGCTAACAAATGGTTCTGTTTCTAGGACCGGGATCTGCATAAGAGATGTCTAATGTCGTGTCACTAGAATCCGACAAAGAAGAAATTAAAGAGTGGCTAGATAGAAAGATTCACGAGTTCGTTGTGCAGGAAAACAAGAGTCTGTGAGTATCGAAGGAACAATGGTTAGAGCGTTACTTATATACGAAAATTCATGAAATTTTCTTTGCATCCTTCCCCTCTGAGTTGTACGAGTGGATCACGAAGTTAGAAGACAGTCAGGGAAGGTGTAGTCTAGACAAACCTGTTGTGTGGACTCCAGCATTGGTGTGCAGACTAGAAGCATCGGAAGATAAGATCGCGCATGTTGTGGACCATTGTCTTGATCAAATTATAGGAGGGTTTATCACCAAATTCACACTAGATACTTATGTCAGCTATAGCGAGGTAGAACGACACTTCCTCAAAGGACAGCGAGGTAAGTATGTTAAATCTTTGAACACTTTGACTAAGATGCTACTGTGTGAAAAGCAGGTTATGCAAATAAATTGATGTTTGGGGCTACCGAAAGTGGGACTATCTATAGAAACGAAGGTAGCGAAGAATTAGAGACTAGTCCCTTAATTTCACCTCCACGAGAGAGCGAGGAGGACCTCGCGAAAGTTTCAGCAAGAAGTGTGATTAGCCTAATAAGACAGCTCCCACCTACACCACCAGCAGTCTCACCATCTTCACCCCCATCCTCGCCCACACCACCTCCGTCACCACCACACTTCAATATGGTAAGCACAATTAAATTACTGGTGTTCAAAGGGGTAGGGAACGAAGATTTGGACCAATTTTGGTTCGTGGTAAAAGTTGTATGGGAAGCACAGGGAGTCACGGATGAAAACATAAAGAAAGCAACATTGGTCAGTGCATTGTAGGATCTCACACTGACATGGTACATTAAGCATTCCAATGAAAATTCAAACACAGGAATCGCTTATATCCAAGCTGCACTAAATAAGAAATTTAGCAAGCTAAAATCAGAGATAGAGTCAATTATTGGATTTAAGGAAATCGTGATGCTTCTAGGCAAGACCCCCTGGGAGCTAGATCAGAGACTGAAGTGTATGATTCGTGAAGCCAACATGACCTTGATGGATGGGCAACACTGTGCATGGTTTGTAGCATCACTAATGCTGCATCTAAGGACTGCGCTATCAAAAGAGAAGTTATCCACTCAGGCCAAGGCCTTGGAGATCGCGATGAGACTGGACGAAACCCTGATACAATATCCTAACTTGGAGGTCCAACTAATCCATGCGTAGGTGAAGAACTTGTGTCTTGAGATGTAGAGTCTTAAACAAGATAGGACAGATCACCCAGAAATGCACGAGGAGGTATGGTGCATAAAGTGCAAAGGCCAAGGACATGACAAGGACCATTGTCCAGTATTCACGAACTACCTAGCGGGAGGAGGGCCGATGCCATTAAGACCAGAGGCACAAGAAGGACTAATCATGGCACTTGCATTATGGCGCGTGATTTGTCAAATAGGAGGGAAGCATGCCACTGATAACTGCCATCTATTGCAAAAGTATATGTAGACGTCCCAGCAGTTGTTCTCTAATTTCTACAGGTCAGTAGGCCATGATGAGCGTACTTGTAGAAGTTATGAACTGATGATGGATCAGACTCCTATCTATAGAGTTCAGACCAAAATGTCAGCCCTCGATCAAAATGCAGGGATGGTGTGCATTGGATTTCAGGGGCACGGATGAGGTCGAGGTGGAATGGGACCATGAAGGGGTCACGAACAGCTGATCTATTACAATTGCGGAGGACCAGGGCATTATGCCCGCTATTGTACAAATCCGACAAGAGCATCATGTTTATACTGTAACCAGTTTGATCATGAGATAGAGGACTGTCGCAAACTGATAGTGAGGTTGCACGATAAAGGAACACTTCAACCTCCCCCAACTCAGAACCTACAAATGATGAGGTCTGAGCCGCGTGAGGAGGACCCAAATGTAAACATCGTGTTCTAAAGTGGTATCATGATAGGAGATGACAAAAGTAAGCAGCCAGAAGAGAGTGCTTGGGTTCGCAAGGCTCCAACAAAGGAGCTAGAATTTGATTTAGACCACACGAAGGAGACATTTATGGAAGCTAAGAAGAGCTTCACGGAGGCCTCCACTTCAAGTAGTAAAGACAAACGAGAATCAGAGATGGACCCATCGATGCCCAATACCTTTCTGGAGACATGCATGAAGCTATTGCGTGACACTAAAGCGGTGAAGGGACAACAAGAACTCATCACCAATGTGCTGGACCAGGAAAACCATGCGTAGTCCAGAATAACGGAAAGCACACAACGCGAACAGGAAGAGAGATGAGATTGACTGCACAAATCAGCAAATATGAAATGATCAAGTGATTTTGGATCTAGGATCGGACGCGAACGTCCTGCCAAAGTAGACGTGGGAGCGCATGGGCAGGCCTGCATCGCAATGGTCTCCTATTCAATTGTGAATGATGAACCAACAAAAGATAATACCGATGGGAAGATTGCAGGGAACCACTAGATCAAAATCACACTGGAAGATAGGAGCAAGACAACCTTCGCAGCGGAATGGGGCTGATTTCAATACACTATTATGTCATTTGGGTTGAAGAATGGGCCAACCATGTTTTTTCACATCGTTGTTTCCGCATTCAAAGAATACATCCACAAGTTCTTGGAGGTCTATCTAGGTGATTGGACTGTCTTTGGATTGGTTAAGCACCATGTAGCAAGCTTACTCTTGATGTTGGATACTTGCTGATGATAGCAGATTGCGTTGAACCTTAAGAAGTGCACATTCCTCATTCCCTTTGGGAACCTGTTGGGACATGTGGCCTGCATATAGGGATTGATGGTGGACCTTGTGAAGATTGCAGTGATTCTAAATTTGGAAGCACCGCAAAGTGTTAAACAGTTGCGCACTACCTTGGGACACACAAGGTACTATAGGAAGTTCATCAAAAGCTATGCCCAAATCACCGTGCCGATGGAGAAACTATTGAAAAAAGATGTCACATTTTGCTAGAATGATGATTGCATGAAGAGCCTGTTGTCCTAAAGGAGAAATTGGCTTCTGCTCCCATCCTGGTCTTCCCAAAATGGAATGTGGAGTTTCTTGTCCATTTTGATGCATCGTGTATCGCGCTGGGACCAGTGCTCACAGAAGAAGGTAGAGAAGGCTTGGATCACCCTATCACGTTTGAAAGTCATAGATTGTCCAAAGATGAGAAAAAATATTCCACAACCGAGCGCGAGGGGTTGGCAATGGTGTATGCACTCCAAAAATACCAACACTATTTGCTAGGAGGACATTTCAAAATGTATACAGACCATTTCATGCTAAAATACTTGGTCAATAAGCCTGTGTTGGGGGGGTGCATATGTCGGTGGTTCTTATTGTTTCAAGAATATGAATTTGAGGTCATGGTAAAACCTAGACGCTTGAATGCAGCACCAGATCACTTGTCGCATATTGAGACAGGCGAGGAACCTAATAGTTTGGAGGAAAGGATTACATGATGCACAACTCTTTGTTGTACATGTCACAGACGAGCACTTCGAAGATATAATCCACTTTCTGACAATAGGGACCATGCTGAAGGAATACTCCGTCCAACAGAAGAAGGAATTGGTGGTGTGCGTGGCTGACTTTTCTGTCATCCCGGGGCACTTATATAAAATCGAAAATGATGAGATATTGCAAAGGTACGTACCTGAATTTGAACGAAGTCAGATCCTCACAGAAGCACATGGGGACGTTGCAGGAGGACACTATGTAGGATGAGCAACCGCACAAAAGATTCTTTGCTCAGGGTTGTGGTGGCCAACCCTTCACCAGGATTCAAAAGCACATTGTAAGCCCTACGATATATGTCAAAGAATCCGAAAATCATCACGGATGGACGAGATTCCATTGAATCCACCAATGACTCTACAGTCATTCGAGAAATGGGCGACTGACTTTGTGGGACCCATCAAACCTTAGGAGAAAATGGGGGCGTGCTACATCATCACCGCGATGGAGTACTTGACATGATGGGTGGAAGCGCAACTAGTCAAAGACTGCACGACCACTACGGTTGTGAAGTTTTTGTTTGGACATGTGTTGACCTGATTTGGATGTCCGAAGATCTTAATGAGTGATCGTGGTACACATGTCCTTAATGAAATCACCAACACACTCACAGAAGAGTTCCAGATGTATCATCAGAAAAGCACACCATATCACCCACAAGCCAATAGGACAGTAGAAGCATTCAACAAAATACTGGAGATTGTGCTAACCAAAGTGTGCAACGTGCAGCGAAATGATTGGGACCTGCACATACCTATACTACTATGGGCTTATAGGACAACGTGCAAGAAACTGACAGGACAAGCACCCTTTCGGTTAGTTTACAACGTGGAAGCTATCATGCCAATGGAGTATATTATACCTAGTCTATGAATAGTTGCACTTACAGGTATGACGAACCGCAAAGCTCTGGAAGAAAGGCTCGTGCAATTGGAAGAACTTGAGGAAGAATGGTTCTTGGTTAGTTTTCATTAGCAGGTACAAAAGCAGTGTGAAAAGGCCTGGCACGATCACCATATTAAGTTGCGCACCTTCAAGGTAAATGATTTAGTGCTACTATATGACAATAAGTTTCAAAAATTCCTGGGAACATTCAAAATGCATTGGCTGGGACCATACGTGGTTAAGGAGGTCAAAAACAGAGGCACAGTACAGCTGGTCAAACTAAATGGATAACCATTCCTAGGCAAGGTGAAAGGCAGCCTCTTAAAGCCTTACACGGGTGGGCCGACTATCTGATTAGCCAGCAGAAGCATAGTCTTCGCACTCCAAGGAACCGGACAAAGATGTGGGACTATAAACATATGCAGCAGATACCGGTACAGATGTATGGCAAAAGTTCAGACGCAGAGGTCTCAGAACATTGGATGCAGCAGATCCAGCCTACTGACCTCAGCACAGTTCGAGAACAGTTGCAGGGACTCCGCACCAAGATCACCACACCGACTGAGTGAGTCGAGGGCGAGTCATGATGTTTGTGTTGTGGGCCTATTGGGCATGGAATCCCCCCAAGGCATGTTTTGGGGCTCAAAGCTAAAGTTTTGACCCAATATTGTTGTAAAGGCTCTACGAATTGCGGGCAAGGAGCGCGAAATGTATGATAGAGTCACAAGGTTGTCTGCACTAGTCTTGTAAAGTAATGTCGGCCTACCCATGGTTCATAGACCATGGGATTGTATAAATAGAGCGAGGCTCTAAGTGTAAAAGAAAGAAATCAATGAAAAAAGAAGAGGAGAAGATAGAGTCTAAGTGACTAAGTGTGTCTTGGGTCATAGGGTAGGAGAAGGCTATGCAGTTGAGTGTGCAGAGGCCTAGTAGTCCATAGCTAAGTGCGTGGACCCCTGTAGCTGAGTGTGCAGGGTGGAATCGAGTCTGTAACCGAAGAAGAGATTAATAAAGAGAAGTTTTATCTTAATTCCGTGTAATTGTTCCGGGGTTAATGCATGTTTTATGTAAATTGCAAATTTATTGTTCATTTATTGCGTGCACCTATATGAATGATTTATGTTGTTAAGTATAAATTAAAACACACCAGTAAGCTAACTTAAATACCAGTGAAGTCTTGGGTAATAACAGAGAAGCGCAACATTCAGCCCTTGAGTAGTGTTGTACGAAGGCAACATCTCAGGGTGCAAGGCATAGGAAAGTGCGCGTAGCAACCTGCACAGAGGGTCGAACTGTGGACCACTTGAACTCATCAGACATCTCCAGGGTGCAGAAACCTGGTTCCAGGACCCTCCCATACTAATTCAAGTGAGACCTCAGTTCGCGCTCCACGGATTGTTTCCGAAAGGGCCAGTAGTACCGTGATTTATTTGGCTAAATCAAATTTGAACCTGGTTCAGGCCCCAATAAGCCAACAAGGGTGGATCCTATTCGAATATCAACCTATACACTGGGGTGACAAGATGGTCAGATAGTCGTTTTATCACTCCTCTAAAGCTTCACTTAGAGAATACCTTGAAATATGTGCTCACAACAGTCTTCGCCAGTGACCATGCCCACTCTAAGCCCAGGAACTCATGGTGGGCACATACTGCATCTAGAATGTAGGCAAACATGTAAATTTCTGCATGCATGGCTTCGGGTGATTGTCGAGTTTTCGTGACTTGCTGCTTCAGTTGATGAGCTAGTATGCTTGACCAATTGCACGGTCTTCCTTCTCTAGCGAGTTGGTCCAGCGCAACCACCCAACTCTGTGGGAAGGTCTCAGTGCCTACTTCGCCACTCAGTGAACATGCAAATATGACCGAGTATTGATATGCCTTCCTCGATATATTCATCTTATAGATCTGATTAGGGGTCATCTTGAAACAAGCTGGCTCCTTTACCTAATCCTTCAGAATATCTCTGCAGTGGCCTCTGTTGTCGGGCAAGCTGAATGGATGGGTCATGACAGTCATGGGCTCGTCCATCTAATACATCTCATCATAATCTCGTGCCCAAAAGGTTGCAAGCTTCTTTCCACTAACACTCCTCAAGGTCATCATTTCGAGGTTAGTGTGGGAGACGATCCAGTGAATCATATCCGCACATGGGAATGTGGGGTATATGCATGCAATTCGGTATAGGCTAGACTTATGAATGTTCATGCACACCTAATGGTCTTCAAGGTCTCCCCCAAAAGTACCTTCGAATGTTTCATTCACCTCTTTCCACTTCAGTTTGATGTCCTTATCTAGATACAATGTCGTATCTTCATAGATCGGCATGCTAGAGGACACCTATTCAATGGTTATTCCAACTACAACACCATTAGTGTCTTGGGATCCTATTCCCTTGGAAGCCATTGACATAGATGAACAACTGAAAGATCTGGAAATAAACAGCATGCATGGCGAGAAATATGTCAGTGAAAGCAAAGCAAATCCTGAGAAGCACACAACACATACCTGGGGAATTGATGAGCAAGATTGCACAAATTTCACTGGGAGGTTGAGTAACTGGCTACCAGGACTATGGAAAAGGTAGTATAGACAGATTGGGAGGCTGGACTGGTTGCTGGATCTACAAAATGTGCAATCCAGTTGGGTAGTTGGCTATTGGGATTGCACAATGCGCGATTCCAGCTGGGAAAGACTGTTGGCCCAGGGACATATTTGCACAAATTTTTGGACCAAGCAGACATTGGCCTCTAGAAATGTGTAATTCAGTCTAGGATGTTAGTGTTGGGCAAAAATGCACAAATTTGGAGAGGAAGGTGAGCCTTCCTTCTCCAGATTGCGCAATGTAGCCTTGGTGAAGGCAGAGACCGGGCCAAGGTTGGCCCGACTCGTCGACGAGCAACTGAAAGCAAGTAAGTCAATGAAATGCATGGCGACACTAAGTGATAGCAGAAGTGATAAACAGTGCATGCAAAACATGAATGGAAGATTGAGCAAACAAATTAACATGCATGTGGGTGAGGTCATTCTCCAGTTGGGCGAATGTCCGTGCAAAACAATTTCATGCATGCGACAATAGTGAGATAGAAACGAAAATTGAAACATATATAGGAAAAGCTGGAATATATGTAAATGACAGCGGGTGTTCAAAGAAATCAACAAAATAGCACTCACACAAGAGAATACACAAAAATCGATAGAAATGCTGAAAAAGACATGTTGAGGCCACTTACCCGTGAATAACTGAGCCGGATGTGTCAGAGAGTCCTGGATATGCTGTGGGATGTCAGAGCTCCAAGATCAATGTGAATGAATGAGATCTGATGCATCGAATAAATAAGTTTGGTCTCAAGACGTGTATGCCATAAATCTAGGAAAAAGCAACACTTAGAGGGAAACTTCTAAAACAACTTTGCATGTAACCCCTGACCACTAAAAATAGCTCCTTGAATCATGGGATTCCTTTTGCATGTTGGCTCTTGCTATTTCATGAAGATCAAGTCAGGCATGCATGCAAGTCAAGTTTCCTTGGTCCCAGGTGGAACTAGTCAACCAGACTATCCATGCATGCCAGTTCTCAACTGCATGGGAAAAATTCGCATCCCTGACTATAAGTTGGGCTGACAGCCCAAGGGGATTACACAATTTCTGGACCCAGCAGCTGACTGCTGCCCATATTTTCACAAATCCTAGGTTGAACAACCTGTTGATGGGAAAAATTGCACAAATCTTGCTAGGAGGGTTGGTTGGCAGGATTGCGCAATCCTAGAGCCCAACAGGTTGTTAGAAGGAATTGCGCAATTCATGGAGGGAAGGCTGGTTTCCCTCCAAAAATGTGAAAATTTCACTAGGAAGTTGCTCAACCTGTAGCTGGACCAAGTTTGGGTGAGAAGCCTGTGAGGGGAACGGATTGACTGTAATCGACAGGCTGCCTTTATGCAAGAAGAACATTGAAGCTTTAGTACTTGACAAAGCAAGACAAAGTGCTTTGCAAGTTGGGTAGGGGAGGCTCCAAAATAGGTAAGGAAAAATTTTGGAGGGTGGTTGTGGCCACTACAACAAGCTTCTCCTATGGCTTTGTGTGAGGCATCAACCTGTATATGAAAAGGTAGGGCCCAATTTGGGCCTTGGAGAATAGGTGCAGTGGTCAACTTGTCCTTCAGGGTGTCCAAGGCATCTTGACATCTTTTTGACCATACAAATTAAGAGTCTTTGGTCAGTAACCCAAATAAAGGAGAAGATAACTTGCTGAAGTCCTTTATAAAATTCCAATATTATCCAGCTAAACCTAGAAAACTTTTGATATCTCTCTGTTTTTGCGGAGGTGGGACCCTTTGGATGACCGCTATTTTGTTTGGGTCCACCTGCAGTGATTGCTGGGATATTGAATGACCTAGAACAATCCCTGTAGTCATCAAGAACTCACATTTTTTAGGACTAAGGGATAGGTTCATTTCAATTCATTTGTGTAGCACCTTAGATAAGTTAGACAGAGCCTCCTTGAAATCACACCCATATGGTGTGAAATCATCCATATAAATCTCTACTGCATCATGGACTAGGTTGATAAAGATACTCATGACTTCTCTTTGGAAAGTTGCAAGGGCATTGCATAGGCCAAAGGGAAGGACCCTATAGGCAAAAGTACCCCAAGGACAAGTGAAGGTGTTTTTATCCTGGTCTTCCGGGCTGATCTAGATTTGATTGTACCTGCTGAACCCATCTAGGAAAGAGAAAAATATTTTCCCTGCCAGGCCATCTAGCACTTGGTCAATGAAAGCTAGAGGGAAATGGACCTTCTTTGTTGCTTTGTTTAACTCTCTGTAATTGACATAAATCCTCCATGTTCCATTTTTCTTTAGAACCAACACCAAAGGAGATACCCACACACTGTCTGAGATAGGGTAAATGAATCCTGCAGCTAGCAGCTTTTGCAGCTCTTCTTTGACTATATCCTTGAGAGCTGGATTCATTCTCCTTTGGGTTTGTCAGACTCGTTTGCAACCTTCTTTGATATAAATGTGGTGAGTACATAATGAGGGGTGCACTCCCTTCATTTACTTATAACTCCAACCAAAGGCATCCATATGTTCCTTTAGCATGTTGCACAGCTTTTTTTCTTGGTGTAAAGAAAGAGATGGGTTGATTTTCAAGGTTCTCTCAAGGTTGAATTTTATGGTTATGACACGGGTAGGGTTTGAATTAGCTAAGAATAGATCAATCTAATGGTTGTTTTGGGTTTCCTTTACTACTTCCTCTAAAGACAATCGGTTGGGAGTTGGACTTTGGAGTTCTTCATCTGCTTGTCCTCCTCCCATGGTTGTTTCTAAGGTATAGAGTTGGGTTGAATAAACTGCATCTTCTTCCTCCTCTTCTAGCCATAAAGGTAAGTCATGTTATAGAGATGGTTAAGCAAGAGGGTACAGGACTAACTGCTTGGACATATGCCCATTTTTAATAGTCATATTTCCAGCCCTACAACTAATGTAGGCATCAACAATGGCTAACCAGGGCCTCCCAAGGATAAGAGGGTAACCAGTAAGCTTAGCCTTAGGCTGGAGGACCATGAAATATTCAGGGTACTACCAACAATCAATGGAGACCATCACATCCTCCACAATCCCCTCAGGCATTAGTGTGGAATGGTCTGCATGTTGCAAGACTATTGTGGTCTTTCTTAATGAACCCTGGAGGTTGAGCTTGAGCATGGTGTCCTTAGTCATCACATTAATTGTAGCCCCAAGATCAATCAAAGTGTGTGGGATGATGGTGCCATTGATGTGCACATCTACTACAGGGTTTCCAGGGTCCAAATACTTCGAACAAATTACCTACCCCAGCATTAAGTCGGATAGCTATCCAATGACATTAATGGTAGAGGTGTCCCTTTTTCACCTCCCTGGATGTTTGAAGCACTTATCCTTAATCAAATTGTTGTAAATAGGTACATCTTTTATGGCTTGGAGAAGTGGAATTTTAACACAGATTTTTCAATTCTCCCGGAAGTTCAGTGTCTTCTGGGGTAGGTTGGATTGTATGAGTTAATCTCTTAGGAAAGGGTGGTGGATTTACTTTAGGCATTCTTTCCTCTCTTTCTTCCTCACTCTCCCTAGGTGGAGGTAGAGGTTGGTTGTTCAGGAGTACTCTCCCAAATCTCAGGTTGATTTCCTGAATCTCCACAACATAAGAAGGATAGGATGTCTCTCCACTGTATACTTGTTGTGCCTGTTTGTTGTTTAGGTTCAGATTTGGCTAGGTAGGCATCTGGGGTTGTTAAGCTAGATAAAGGTGTAAAATTTGTGGTTGAGTAGGTGGTGGAGGCAATAAAGCTGGAGCATTTTTGTATGGGGGAATCCACTTCTAGGGCATTGCATTCAACTGAGGTTGTGGCGAAGCATATGGATGAAATGACTGGCTGGTTGGCTGGGAATGATACTGAGGTGCAAAGGACCAAGGAGGAGGTGTAGACTAGGAAGGTTGAGCAGGAGGCCCTAAGAGGGAATGGATCTGGTCTGGTTGGGGTTGTAATAGGCATGGGATGACCCTTGCATGCCATGCTGGTATGGTTGAGGCCTATGGGGTCTCCTTCGATTTATGTAGTAGAGCTATTCAGACGCCCCTTCAGCTCTTTGATACACAACCTTTAGTCCAGGTAGAGAAGGGCACTTGTCTGTGGAGTGGTTTTCTTCATAGACTGAGCAGACTTCAATCAAGTTCAATGGACATTCATTCCTCGGGTGCCTCCTTGTGCATCTAGGGCAGAAAATGGCTAAGTCTCTCTCTGCTTCCTCCTGTTTTCTCTTAATGTGCATAGTGTCCATCTAGAGGGCAAGGGTTTACAGGATCTCACTCTTGAAATCTTCCAGCATGTTCACAATTTCACCCTCGATAGATGTAGTGGAAGAGGATGGACTAGCCATTGGTTGACTACCCATACCCTTCTTCCTAGTTTCCCTAGAATGGTTCCTAAAGACAGTCTTGATATCTGCAAAGGGTAGCTTCTAGACGTCCCCTATTGCTAGCAGGTTTAGTGTATCTAGAATATCTTCCCTTACCCCTGTAAGCAAGACCAGCTTTAGTGACTCAGGGTCAAGTGTTTACCTAGCCCTTTTGTAGCAAAGCTGGAATCTTTCTTCATAATCCTCTAGGGATTCATCCTAAAAATTTCTTCCTTAGTGTCTTTGGACCAGCAGTAGTCTCGATACTTGTTGTTGAAGGCTTGTTGCATCTGAGCCCAAGTTGTGATGTTATCCCCAGGTAAACCCATGAACCAATGCAAAGGTGCATCTTTGAGAGTGGATGGGAATAGTTTCAACTTCTACTCATCATTGGTGTAACCATAGGTTCTACATATGAGAGCAAACTCAAACAAGAAAGTGTATGGATCTTTTAAGGCCAGGCCATGGAAATGAGGAAGGGCAGTGGGGCTTATATTCTTCATCATGGTATCCCCATTAGTTTCTCTGATGGGAAAGGCACCCTCAACTCTTTCTTTATTTCCTCCGTCATTTCTATTTTCAGCCATTGGGTTAGTTGGAATGGGTTCTTCTTCTTCTTCTCCCAATGTATGTTCTTCAAATATCATTGGTTGTTCACGTAATGGTTCCTCCAATCCACAACCACCAAAGAAGAGGGAAGGTTGGTTGTTTGAAGTAGTGGGGGTATTTGGCAAAAATTCCCTAATTTATCCCTATTCCTATGAGGCATGAAAGAAGTGTTTTTGTTTTGATTTGTGTTTTTTTCAAGCTTTGAAAATAACTACACAATTGAAATTACAAACTATATTGAAACTAATTTCTTGAATGAAATCTTACTTGCAGAATGGAAAAGAAAGCAAAGAATGCAGAATGGAAAAGAAAGTGAACTAAATTACTTTTACAAAAATGAAACCAATAGCAGAATGTCGAAGATAAGAAATGGAATAAAGGAAGTAGTAATCACATATTACTTAGACACCTCCTCTGCAAAAGTGTCAAAAAATGATGAGATCTAGTATTGCAGCAAGAATGCTGCAACTCCTGGGGCTACCAACTTTACTTTATCAACTCGAGGTTCGTACAAAATTGGAGGTGATAGTGATGTATACACAAGTAAATGTGATGGGTCTGCTCTTTGTCACCGCTAAGCTAGTGATAGACCACTAAGGTTTTTCAAACCATACTTCTATGGATTTAGAAGAAGCTTGATTACCAATGAGGAAAAGAGAAATCTACACTAAGAGCAAGCTTCTCTACTACAATAAGGAAAAAGACTGAAATCAAATGCTTAAACACACCATTTTCTAACTAACTATTGAGAGGCTATGCTTCAAAAGATTGCTAAGTGAACATGTATGAAATCCTACTATCCTAAGAAAACATCAAACATTCTATTGTTGTGCATGTAAATGAATAAAATAAATCTGTTTTTCTTTTTGTCCTTTTTTATGTGAAAGTGTGAAAGGTAATCTTTTTTGGTGATGTCGCAGGTGGCTTAGGGATGATGGTTGTCAGGCCAAGCAGTAACTCCACAAAGCAAAAACTGATTCGTATATTATTCCACAAGATAGATCTTCATTATATACATGAGGGAGAGACTGTTCAGTTCATCTCCCGATGACTGTTCATATTTCTAATTTATTTATTTACATAAATTCACCCAATCACAAGGATTAGGTTTCAACATTCCCCCCCTTAATCTGAAGGGATGTTGGTGAGTCCAAGCATCATTCTGAATCGTTCAAGCTTTTCTTCCAAGTGCTTTGGTGAAGATGTCTGCAATTCGCTCATTTGTGGAACAATGAGAGAGATGGATTGTTTTGGCTTCAACATGATGTCGAATCAGATGATATTTAGTATTGATGTTCTTCGTTCGATCATGGAAATTTGGGTTCTTGGCCAACTTTATTGCAGAGGTATTGTCAATCATGAGTGGAGTTGATTGTACTTGTTTTACCTGCAAATCTTCAAGAATTTTCCTGAGCCACACAATTTCTTTTGTTGCTTCAGCTGCTACCACGTATTCTGCTTCTGCTGTAGAATCTGCTAGAACTGATTGTTTGCATGATCTCTAGGAGACAACTCTTGATCCAAGACTTGTAGCATATCCTAAAGTAGATACCCTAGTTTCTTTGTCTCCATCAAAGTTTGAATCAGAGTATCCGATCAAGCTGAAGTCATCCACCTGTGTGTACTTGATTCCAAAGTCTTGAGTTCCCTTCAAGTACTTTAGAACTCTTTTTGCAGCGAACCAATGTCTCTCACAAGGCTTTTGCATAAACCTGGAGAGGATTCCAACAACAAATGAAATGTCTGGTTTGGTAGTAGTTAGGTAGTTGAGACTTCCTACAAGCTGTCTATACTTTGTTGCATCCTCAAATTCTTTTCCTTCAATAGATGTGAGCTTTAAGTTTTGTTCCATTGGAGTAGCAAGAGGATTGCACTTTGTCATGCCAAACCTGTTCAACAGATCTCCAATGTATTTCTTTTGAGAAAGAAATATGGACTTTGGATGTTGGGTTACTTCAATGCCAAGAGAGTAATGAACATAGCCCAAATTAGTCATTTCAAAAATTTTCCCCAATTCCTTCTTTATGGATGCAATGTAGCTTTCATTGTTCCCTGTCATCAAAATATCATCTACATATACCACAAGATATACAACTGTTTTTCCAACTTTTTTGACAAATAAAGTTGCATCATCAAGATCAAAATGTTTGAAATTGAGTTTCAGAAGATGCTCAGTTAGTTTTTCATACCAGGTTCGCGGTGCTTGTTTGAGGCCATACAGGGACTTCACAAGTTTGCATACTTTGTGTTTATGTCCTTTCACAGCAAATCCTTCAGGCTGGGACATAAAAACATTCTCTTTTAGATCTCCATTCAAGAAAGCAATTTTTACATCCATTGGATGGACTTTCTAACCGTTCTGAGCTGCTAGTGCATAGAGTGTCCGGATGGTAGCCCATTTTGCTGTGGGGGCAAAAGTCTCCTTGTTATCAGGAAATATAGTGTCCACTCGAAGCTGCTAGTCCCACTAAGACTGGTAGCTATCTTAGAAACAAACAAACTAAAACTACTTTCACTTTCCTTTATGAGAAGTAGATAAGAGAGGAAAAAAGGACACCAACCTCAGTCTTGCGCTTGGTTCCTCGCTTGATTCCTCTCCCTTCTGATAGATCTTCGCCGCTCCTTCTTCGACTACCTAGCTTCAAAGAGCACCTGTGGAATCAAAGCAACATAATACTATCAAAGAACAAAGATCTACAATCATAAGCAATACAGGACCAGATATGTATTGACCACACAAATGCATATATCATCAAACATACAAGAATGTGGAGGAAAAATTGAATAGCTTTATTAATATCAAGAATAGCAAAGAGGATTACAACCAATTGTTCTGACCCAGCGTCATCCTCTCAGCATGAAAGCCCTTCTTCACCTCATGAAAAGCTTAGATCACCCAACACTATGATGTTGCAGTAGGAAACCAATAGCACTTCCTTACAAGATACAAGATTCCAGCCTCTTGGATCTCTGTGATGAGGGATCCATATATAGATGATTGCAGGGGGGTGAGACAGCTTCTGGGATTTTGATTAGTGTCTTCTCTCTGATAGTTCTTGATTCCACTTGGAGATTGATGATATTTTACTCATCCTTGGGTGAATTCAGAGAAGCAAGTGTCACAGGAGAAGTTTCTGGAAGATTCCATGATCATCCACCTTGCAAACTGTCTCTACCATTTGTCCACTCTCACCCATCACACCCTACAGAAGGGATTTCCATTATGCATCGCACCCTTTACACTGAGCAGGTGAGATGCATCGCACCCTCTGCACTAGGCATTCTGTATGGTCCAGTTTTGACCCGTTCTGAGCAGTTTTCTGTGGAGAACTTCTGGGAGACGATGTAATCAGCTGAACTTGTTCCTTTAGGGCATGAAGCAACACTTTTAGGGACGTAGGAGCCCTTGGTTTATGGACATGTATGATTGGGGTTGCAGTGCCCAAAAATGTCTATAATAGTTGCCCCCTAAAGCATGAGGTCGTTAATCTTTTGATGTCGGGTGAAATGCTTTATCATGAGGATCCGAAGTTTTTTCGAGCTGGAAGGCGACCTGTAATAAGATACAATACAATACATTATCTTCATAATATTTTTCATGATTTAGCTGAGGCGGGCATTCCCATGCTCAGCTTTATAAGTTCATTTTCATGTACATAGGACAGACAACCATCTGTGTAGCAGACTGATGATTCGGACGGAGTCATCATCCTTTGATTCGGATGATCATCTGTTCGGCAACAATGTACATTTGATGTCTTTATATTCCTGAATATATCGCAGCCTGGATGGATGAAACTAGATTCGGGGTCTTCAAACTCGTTCAATCTTCACTCGGAGTACAAGTCGATCCATGTGAAAGATGTTCTAGAGTCGAACAGGGAAAGACATCGCCTGATTACCAGCCAATGATGTAAGTTGTTAACAGGCGCGAGAGGAATCACCGATAATGATGATGACCCTCAAGGTACTACAATACAATTCACATGGTTTGAAAAAGGGACTTGGCGTCGAACACCACGCAAAATATTTCGATCAAAGGCCATTGATGCAAACTTGTCGCCGAAAGTGAGAAACTTGCCATTGAGGCATGCAAGCTTCAAAGTACTAAAAGGGTTGTTCCTAAGTCGACTTCTTAGATAATGAGCTGATGTCGACAAGAAGTGACCCATCGTAGGAGGGACTTAATGAACCCCACATCTACGACACGGAACGGAGCAAATGATTTTGGAGGTGAAAACGATCTGATGATACAGGGTTTAGGGTGGCGGTCATGAAAGAATGGAGCGTGAATGTATTGCAGTGGATGAGACACAGGTGAATTCTCTGAGCAACTTCTCTTGAACATACCGGTGACACTGACATGGATTGGTAACGTTAACCCCAAATATGGATGGTGTGATGGACCAGTGGTGATATGACCGGTGAATGGAATAACTAAACCCGACTCGGACATGGAGTGAAAGTGTCATGTTCAAGAGCGACTTGATACCAATAAAGTTTCTTCAAGTTTTCTTCCCAATTTTCCCCAGTCATTGCTGACCAGTACCTCTTTTCTTTTATCAAGCTTGAGGAGGATAACATATGCTTGTTCTATAATTTTCCCTTCGGGCGAACCCGTCGCTATGTTTTAACGAGCCTAGCGACAGTGAAACTCGTTCTTATCCATTTGGACAAGTTTGTCGCTATTGATTTTAACGAGTTTAACGACAACGATAATTCGGTCCTTTTTCAATTTTAGAGAGTCTAAAAAGGTATGGAAAGGACACTCTGATGATCCTTTTTCGTCATATAATCCCTTAAGTCTGAAAAAGTATAAAATAATACGAAAGGGATGAATTTTTGATAGTTTTAATGAGCTGAACAAGACAAGCACTTGATTGTTTTGTGTAATAATCCCTCAGGTCCAAAAAGATTAAAATCTAGAGGAGGGATAGCACTTCCGATGACTTTAATGATCGGGAGAGGCCAATCACTCGACAATATTTTCATATTTTATGAGTCAGGTGAAAAGAGCTTAAAGGAGACTCGTTTTTGAGGAACGAGTGATAATTTCGGGTAGTAGATGATTCCAAGTAAGGTTTGGAATTTTCCAATCACAGCAGTGTCACAAGGATGGCTAACAGAATCACTCATCGCAACTATTCCTCAAAAGGGTAAACAATCAAATGGAGGTGTATGATCGGCTAAAACAGAGTGGAGCTGATGATGAGAACACGACCAAGGCTCAAACACTGATGATAATGCATTCACAATGGTTATTTACTGGAAATTGGTTCATTTTTTAATGAGCTTAAACTCTAGGGGAAACATTTGCTCATTGCTTAGGTTTAATTTTTAACGAGCTTGAACTTTACATAAAAACTGCTTGTGCCAGTCATATAATAAGGATATCTCATCGATAGATTCCATTTTTTATGGAGCTTGCACCTTTTGAAGCTTTGCCCCGCATCCTTTCTTTATGCAAGCTAGGAACGACCAATCCTATGAGTTTAAAGGGTTTGAGAATCTACAAACTAAGAAAATAAATGGTCGCTCTTCGCTTGCACGCAAAAAGGTTCACATGCCCCCAGGCATAGTGAAAGATTTCCAGGCTACCATATAGAAGTTCTCGCATTTGCAAGATAGTTTCCATCTGTACTGCAGATAGAAACACTTCCTCGGCTTAGTCCACTTGGACAAAGGCTCTACCACCTAACCTTGACGAGGGAATCTTATTCCGGTCTAATTCCCTCTTCCTATGTGGATGAGTATTGGACTAGTCATTTTCCTTCACGGAAACCTACTCTATACCTAGAGTTTTCCTGCCGGAGCAGGCCAGGGTGCATGCCCCTTGGGTTTCAGTCATGTCCTCCCAAATTACTCACATTCTTTAGGTGGACGGATTGGAGATTGATGAGACATTCCTTGCGTGAAAAGACCATTTAGGGATGGCATTTGACTATTAGATATGTCTGAGCCGGGGAACGAAAGCTAGTCTACGAGCTGGACCACTCGGCCTTCTTGCGGAAAACACATTACTCTAAAGAGTGAGGAGACAATGGCTCCCATGCTATAAATATAGTCACACCCAAGGAGTGGATTATAGTCTATAGGTCCTTGTACTACCATTACATTCATATAAATGGTTTTCCTTCTCAACATTATGGGCACATTGGGAAGGATACCTAATGGTCGACTGGTTCCTTTGTCGAAGCCTGTCAGATTTCTCATCTCAGGCAGAAACAATGGTGAACCTAACACTTTCCAAGCAGTCGAGGAAAGGATACTCATAGAAGCCCCTTCATCTATGATAGTGCCGGCCATGACCATTCTGTATGCTTGTACAATGATTCGGAATGGAACATTAGATGGTAGACGGGGTCTGCCTAGTAGATTCCAATCGAAGGAAATGACTAGGTTGCTTGGAGGTGGGACCGAATAGATGGCCGGATACGACTCTGATGAACTTACTTCCTACGATAAAGGAATGGGTAGAATTCCCCCATGTTCATCGGAGTCTGTGTTTACGAAAAGAATTTGAATGGTGTCGTTCTCATTCTCTTCAATGACTGTATCATCTGAAGATGGACCTTCTGAAGGCAAGACCGGGTCAACTGCCGCCTTGACCTTTTGACTTTCGTCAGGTATGGATTCCGAGGGTTTATCTTCAATGATAGACATTTCAACCAACCACAATGGCATGTCAGTCGGATTTTCAACTAGTGATGGACTCGGCGAGAGTTTCTTCAACAACGATGACACTTTGCGATTTCGAATTGAAAATTGTTTTCGACACTTAAAAAACTACTAATTCAAATCAAATACAAGAGTAACAGTATAATCAACCATCAAGAACAATAGGATTCTCTTCTATGACTGAAAACGACACTTGTGATACTTTCAAATCAAGAAACGACAGTTCGATTACGCTACTTCTTTGTAAAAGAGCACTGAAAATGGCGCACAATACATAAAAACATTTGCAGTTCTTTGCACAATGGAGGCGGAATGATGGAAAGGAAGGGGGTTTCCACAGTGGTATACTGATCACAGATAGCAAAACTCCTAAATAGAGCTGAAGAGAGTGAAGAAAAACCAAAATTAACCTTTTTTTACCATCGCACCTGTTACACAGGGAATCCAGTATGCATCTCACCTACTGCACATGGGAGGTGTGATGCATACATACTTCCTTGAAGAGAGGGTGTGATGGTACTAGTGCGAGACTTTTACTTGGTCTTTGGTCACAGTTTGTAGCTCAGTTCAGGGATTTAGGCCGAGCAAGTGATGTTCAGTAAATATAAATCACAGGGGTTGATCTAATGAGGTTACTAGAGCCACCACTAGGGAAACTAGAATGTTTTCAAAGCGATTGTTCAATTTATAAACAAAACCCAAAGGTAGACTAAAGCAGCATTGATCTACTTTGCACTTGCATAGCAAATGCAGTTCGAATGCTAGCTGGCTTGACTTCAGGCTCCGCCTGTAAGTTTATAAAACAAACAAATATAGACAAGCAAAGAATCTATTCACTCCCCAGTGGAGTCACCATTTTGTTATCGGGAAATCTAGTGTCCACTCGGAGCTGCTAGTCCCACTAAGACTGGTAGCTATCTTAGAAACAAACAAACTAAAACTACTTTCACTTTCCTTTATGAGAAGTAGATAAGAGAGGAACAAAGGACACCAACCTCAGTCTTGCACTTGGTTCCTCGCTTGATTCCTCTCCCTTCTGATAGATCTTCGCTGCTCCTTCTTCGACTACCCAGCTTCAAAGAGCACCTGTGGAATCAAAGAAGCATAATACTATTGAAGAACAAAGATCTACAATCATAAGCAATACAGGACTAGATATGTATTGACCACACAAATGCATATATCATCAAACATACAAGAATGTGGAGGAAAACTTGAATAGCTTTATTAATATCAAGAATATCAAAGAGGATTACAATCAATTATTCTGACCCAGCGTCATCCTCTCAGCATGAAAGCCCTTCTTCACCTCATGAAAATCTTAGATCACCCAACACTATGATGTGGCACCAGGAAACCAACAGCACTTCCTTACAAGATACAAGATTCCAGCCTCTTGGATCTCTATGATGAGGGATCCATATATAGATGATTGCTGGGGGGTGAGTTAGCTTCTGGGATTTTGATTAGTGTCTTCTCTCTGATAGTTCTTGATTCCACTTGGAGATTGATGATCTCTTACTCATCCCTGGGCGAATTCAGAGAGGCAAGTGTCACAGGAGAA
>APFE031492651.1:0-19100 GCA_000404065.3 Pinus taeda | reverse complement strand
GCAACCAACGATCAAAGTAAATAAACTTTGGGAGGAAGTTCACAAACAAGGTTATAGGCAATGGTTATGCTCGAACCTCATTCTTGGGCAACCCATGCAATCCATCAAAGATAGCATGGATACGGAACTCTCAAACAGGAAAATTCACCAATCAGATAAGAAGGACATCATCAGATGGGGTTATGAAACGAGAGGTACCTTCACTTCCCGGGAAGCATATCATATAATCCTAAGGGACCATACTATCAAGGATAGCCTCTGGCACAAAGTTTGGGAACCACCAATTTGGCCAAAAATCTCCACCTTTCTCTAGTTGCTGTGCCAAAATAGAATCCTTACTTGGGATAATTTAAGGAAACAGAGTTTTCACGGACCTTCCATCTGCCCAAATTGTAAATAGGAAGAATAAACTAAGGAACATCTCCTAAACTCGTGTTTGTTAGCAACCCGACTTTGGGAGAAGATTAGCTTCATATGTCAAAGAGATGGATGAAATAAGGAGAATTCAACCAGAACTATTCATTTAGAATGAAAATATGCCAACGAATAACAACAAAAATGAAGAACCACGAGTGACGTCAAACACCTGCAAGCCGGTAGCAGTTGACAGACCCAAAATCGAGCTCCCAAGTCAGCGCATCAACACTCAGATCCAGTTTATGAGGGATCATGCTTTGATAGGAAAGTTCATAGGCCTTTGGCCAACGGAGAAAGGTTTGCACGACTGGATCACAGCCAAATGGAAGCCAAAAGGGCATATAACACTGCAGTTAGGACCTAAGGGCTTCTTTACTGCCATTTTCAATTATCTGGAGGACCGAAACAGGGTATTGGATGAAGGATTATATTTCTTCAGCGTAGCAGGGCTGTACCTAAGAGTATGGATAGAACACTTTAACCTGGACAAAGAAGATCTGAGCTGGGTCCCGGTGTGGTTGTGCCTTTATTCTCCCCGTCTGGAGTATTGGGATGAAGACTCTTTGCGAGAAATTGGGAATGGTTTAGGCGAATTCATTAAAGTGGTAGAGGAGACAAAGTTGAAGCGATACACCTCCTATGCGCGGATCTGTGTATACATGCACCTTAGAAAATCTCTCCTGGACGTGCTAAGCCTCTACCATGATGATTATGAATGGTTACAAACAATAGATTACGAGCATTTACCATTCCACTGTCGAAAATGCCACGCCCTGGGCCATTTATTCCGAGACTGTCCCTCCAATATGAAATCCACGACCACCCCTTCAATGGAAAAATCTGACCCGGATGGGTTCACAAAAGTTCCCAATCGCAAAAAGACCCATAAAAAGCTCTCTACCTCAGTCAAAAAACCTGTCACCAACACCTCCTTGCCTTCAACAAGCAACATCTTTGAAATCCTGCTCCAGCTGAAGGTTCATATTTTAGATAATCAGAAACAACCTGAAGCCATTCCTAAGACTTCTGCCGATTCTGCTCCATCAAGCTCAAAGAAAGCCCTCACTTCTAAGCAACCCACGGACACCAAAACGCCCTCTCCAAGTAACATACAGAAAAGGACTGCTCAAGGTATGGAGGTAGATAACACTCAGATGCAGCTCATGATTGTAGATGATTCAGAGGCAGAGCAGGAAATAGTACAGCACATGGAAGAGGAACCGGAGAGCTTTGACATCGGAGATCTAGATATACTGGGACTTGAACAGGCTTGTAAGAAAAAGGAATATGACAAAATTCCTAAGCGACAGTTAGAGAACTTAGAAGTAATTCTCTCAAGAGCACAGAAGCAAAGATCATTGGGCGTCCAAATTGGTAGTCAGTGGGATGGAAGAAATATATTCAAAGACGACAAGAAACGAGGACGGAAAACTGATCTCCAGAGAACCATCCGCATAGGGGAGATGCTGGTGGAATATAGAGGATACTCCAAGCTCACCAAATACTATAACCCCCTTCCCAATCATGAATCATGAAGCTCATCTCAAGGAACATCAGAGGGCTCAATAGCTCAAGTAAGGGATGATTAATAAAGAACATGCTACAACAGGAAAAGCCTCAAATTCTCTTCTTGCAGGAGACCAAGTGTAATTCCATAACGTTGGATTAGATCCTTGCCAAAGCGTGGCCAGGAAGTAAATAAGTGGCGGTGGAAGCAATGGGAGCCTCAGGAGGGCTAGCCATTTTTTGGGATGATAGAGCTATAACACTTACCAACATACATGCCAGTAAGAACTTTATTCAGGCCAAGTTTCATTTAACAGGGACAAATGTTCCCGGACACTTAACTAATGTCTACTTCCCCCAAGAGGCAACAAACAAAGTAGACACACTGGACACCCTAACTCAGATCAATTCAGAAAGATCCCACCCACTTTGGATCACAGGAGGGGACTTCAACTTGATTACAAGATTGGAGGAAAAAAGAGGAGGACGTATCAAGCTGGACTGTGAAAGCACGCACTTCAAAAACTATATTCATAACAACAGCCTTATAGATATGGAATTCAACAATGGCGTTTATACATGGAACAACAAGCATGCAGATGCCCACCAAATTGCATCTCGGTTAGACAGATTCCTGATCTTTGATAATGCAATACATCTTGGCAGGGATCTCTTAGCCTCTACATTGCCACTCTCTGGCTTGGACCATTGGCCTATTAAGCTTCACTGGCAAAGACTAGGAGACAATGTTCACAGGCCCTTTCGCTTTGAAGCCTTTTGGCTGAATCACCCCGATTTTCATAACCTGATAACAAAGACATGGAGAAATTTCACACCACCAAAAGGCGCAAAAATGTACAAGCTCCAATGTCAACCTTTTGATCGCGCGTGAGATTTTGAACCAGAGCTCCTGCGCCCCTGCAACCTCGCCTCCTATGGCCCTCTGTAGGCCTCCCGCCTGGCAGCCCCTACTGCTGGGCCTCCAATCTTCCTCCTTGGCACCCTCGCAGTCGGGCTCTTCCCTACTCCTCTGGCCAGTGCTGCGACTGGCTCCCTTTTGGCCTTTCCATGGCTAGGATCGACCCCTCCCAGATGCAAGACAATGAAGACCAGGCTGAGATCTTCGCCTCTCTCATTTTTTAAAATGTTGCCATCCGAAACACACCCATAGCTTCAAAGTTTGTCAAGAAAATGGCTGACATCCCAGAAATATCCTTTCCCCCTAGTCTCCCAAGGAAGGCAACAATCTCTCTAGCAGAGAGAGGTCTGTTTGGACAATTTACTAGCCTGTTTCCCTCTCCCATAGCTGTACAGAAATGGGTGGAGCGCAACAGGAACATGAACATCAAAGGAAAAATCGCAATAAGATTCTGTGGAAGGGGTTACTACACATTCCTCTTTGAAACCAAAGAAGACCGGAATCTCATCTTCAGAAATGGTCCCTACTTCATGGATTCGAGAGGTCTCTATTTGAACAGATAGTCCCTTGACCTCGATCGAGAAATGGATATACCTAATGCAATCCCGGTTTGGGTTCGCTTGCCCCATCTCCCTCTTCATTGCTAGGGAGATGAATCGGTCAAAGCCATTGGGAATGTTGTTGGAAAATACATCGACAGATGTAAAGCAAAGGACAACATGCATGCATGTGCAAGGATCTGTGTTGAAGTCGACTTAGGAAAGGGCCTTTCGGAAGCAATCAAGATCAAAGTGGACCAATGGACCCATATTCAGCAGCTGGACTATGAACAAATCCTGTTCAAATGTAAGGTATGCCATGAATATGGTCATTTTGCTAATAGGTGTAGTAAACTAAAAGAAAATGAAATGAATGAAAATGCTGAAGCCAGTGAAGACACATGGGGACAAGTCAAAAAAAAGAAAGCAAACCCCAAATAGTCTGGCCCAAAACCAAAGCCTCCCCCAGAAATCCAAGCTGCATCCTTGTCCCCCCCTCCCATCTTGACTCAGCCATTACCCTCTCTTCTTCAAGCTCCGGCCTCCTTCCACAACAAAATGGAAATCGTCCTTCGCCAATTCCTATGGTAGGGGGAGGAAAATGATAAAAAGAAATTCAACTTGATTAATTGGAAGCAGGTGATCCAGCCCCAAGGCCGAGGAGGTATTGGAATTAGTTCTCCTAAATTTCTTAATTTAGCCTTTGGAGGCCAAATTGTCTGGAGACTCATTACTGGACTCCCAGCATGGTGGAAAAAAGTTCTGGAAATTAAATACCTCAATTTTCCTAGACAACAGCTTCTTGATCAAGATATTCCCAATAGAGAATCCTCCAAAATTTGGCGATTATGCAAGAGAGCAATTGCACTAATTTCTCAAAATACTTCAAAAATCCCCAAGGGAGGTGCAAGCATCAATATTCGAGCAGACAGAATCATGGGTCAGTAGCCAATAAACAGAGATGGGGGAGTCCACCCTATCCTTTCCCTTTTTCAAAGAACAGGCATTCATTACCTGTACCAGATCTCCCAATGGGATCCTCACACCCTTCTTTGGTCAGGTTGTGATCCAGGTGGATATTGGTGGCCACCTACCAAATCCACTTGGACCCCCACCATTGTTTCTTTCAACTCTTCAGTTTCCTAAAATGTAGCATAGTTTACTATTTTTAGTAGTTTTTTAGGTCTTTAATTTCTGGAGCTGTTTTGAGGCCATAAACGACGTTTTTCGGGAAATTTGGGGGCAACAGGGGTCCATGTACCAATGTTTCTCTTCCCAAAGTAGCAGTTCTCGGATAGATCTTTCTAACGAGCTATTGTACGCGTCAAACAGAGATTGTATGCCAAAATTACGACCCCGAAAAACTTCTAAAAATAGTAGATTATGCTACAATTTAGGAAACTGAAGAGCTGAAAGAAACAATGGTGGGGGTCCAAGTGGATTTGGCAGGTGGCCACCAATACCCACCTGGATCAGGTTGGGCCTTCCCACACCCAAAACACCATAGGAGAAATTCTTTACAAATGGAGAAAAACTACCCCTGGCAGCATAGGAAAAGTAACATAGTGAAGAGAGTCTAGGACATTCTTCCCCACAATATGCTATGGAATATTTGGGTGGCATGAAATCGGAAGGTTTTTAAGGATAAGGACTCGATTGTTAGAAGCCTTTGCACCAAGGCAAGGAGTCTTGCCCTTGAGATCATCTCAGTTAAGAATCCGAGAAGTATAAATGTCAGTGAACTCAGCATAGAAGAACGCATTTTCATTGGACACCTGCTAGACGAAAACACCAACAATTAGAAGGGCAACGCTGCTAGCAATAGAAACAACAATGTTTCCCCTAACTGGAAGATCAGGCTAAAAGAGGAAGAATTTGCAGGTTGGCTTAAAAACAACAATACACATTATCTCTGTTTCGATGGGGTCTCAAGGTTGAATCCTGGGGCAGCAGGGGCGAGAGGAGTTATTTTTAATGTTAATGGGGATAACATACTCTCATACAAGTGGGGTCTTGGCCACACTTCCAATAACATAGCAAAAGCCCTAGCCCTTTACCAAGGTCTTATCCAACTTTGGAAGCTTGGTATAGACAAAGTCCCGATATTGGGAGACTCGGCGATAGTCGTGAGTGCAATGGTTCAGAACAGAGATCTGCCCAATGCTCTCCTTCAGCAGATTATCAAATGGTGCCAAATTTTAGGACACACCATGAAAGATGTGCGCTACTATCATGTTTTGCGATTGCACAATAAAATTGCGGATAGTCAATCCAACAAAGCTTGTGCCAGATCACTGGGCTACCTTATCTGCAATGGCGTGGAATCATTTCAGCATATACCATAATGAAGAGACCTCCTGGATCTGAACAACATCTCAGCTCATCCGATATACCTTTGGTTTCTGCTGTTCCATTTTCCTGAAGGAACAACAGAAAAAATGGAACAACAGAAAAGGAACAACAAAAAAGGAACAACAGAAAAGGAACAATAGAAAAAATGGAACAGCAGAAAAAATAGAACAGCAGAAAATACGACAGAAAAGGAATAGCAGAAAAAATGGCAGAACAGAAAAGGAACAGCAAAAAAGAAAAACGCAGCTCCAACAAGTTCGTCAAGCTATGTTATTATGTATTTTCTTCTAGCTTATACTACATGCTGCCTACATTATTTATTTTTCTGAGGTTTATACCCAACCACACCTTCCATCTAACATTCAAGACTTTGAGAGTGTCTTTTGGCTAGGCCGCTGCCAGGCTATGCCAGAAGACTAACCAAGTTTCCCTACTGGTCTTCCTCATTAAGTTTTCCCACAATTCTACTATCCTTTTTGTTTTTCTATTTCATTATCAGTCAAGATAGCTTAATTCCTACCGGAGTCATTATCAAGATCCTTTATTTGGTTTGTCATCATACAAAATGTGAGTTTAATTTATTTCATAGAGCATTAATAACAATCATAAAAGGAGATTTAGTTTCAGTTATCCTCATAGAACACTAATTTGATTTGTATCTGGTTATAAGTTATACTTTTGAGCCATAGAATACTTATCTGAAGCCTTGTGAGTCTGCACAAACATTTTCTCCACCTTCTAGAAAGAAATGTGGTTTCCTCCCTACCACGAGATTAGTCACAGATGAAATCCCCCCCCATGCTCTTCTCACAAGCATGATGTTCTAGGACAACCTAATGTCCTTGTCAACTCCCTCTCATCTTCCTTGTCACGTATAAAATCAAGGGGTTTTCAAGTCATTTTTTTAGGGTTGCCACTAGCATAGTCTCACAATATGATCCACCCAGTCCCTAAATTGGGGTCTAGTGCTATTTCAATTAATTATTAGATGATCATGGTGGGCCATAATTCCAAGTTAAATGTTATGACTCTTCATAGGATATTATTGGAGATACTTGAGGAGACACCTCTTTGGCTAAAGGGCTAAGGATATTGACTTCAATATCGAACCATCAACCATATCCTCAACATTTTCCCATCAACCGTATCCTCAACATATCGAACCAACAACTAAGAAGATAACTGAGGTGAAGCATGGGCATCCTCTCTTGCCCACGTTGTTCAAGATATATATAAATCTATGAATGCCTCTACACTCCACCAATTGTGCATCAATAAAATTTTGGGTTGCCCCACTATCCACCAAGATGGATACACATTGTTCCTGCAATGTGCCTGTGGCTCCTAAAATTGCAAAATTGGGATTTTCCATGTCAAAAATTTAATTCGAGGCTGACCATGCATTGGAAGGCAATTAACACATTATTAAGACATTAAAAATGAATAATTGACACAATACCAAATACAATACAAGCATTGATTTTTATCTCACAAGGTATTTAGATGCTAATTGAGCAAGTTCACACGAAGAGAGAAAGGAAATATCATGATACATTGTTCAATTTGTAACCAAGAGCATTATCTTAGATAAGGGAGAAGTAACATTTAGTTTCTTTCTCATATACAAAGGAAAAATTACAAAGCAATGTAAAATTCCTTTCGTGAAGTAATGTTGTTGTAAAGGGTGGGGATTTTGGGTAGAGGGTTATAGGTTTTGGAGGTATTAAAATAAGTATTTGGTAGAACTAGGGGATATGTACTAAACTAGGCATGAAGTAGTATTGACTATTTAGTAATAGAAAGAAAGGGGTATTCTAAATCGTGAACACACTAATGGTTGTTTATCTCACCACTTGAAAGGATGTTATGAGTTCAAAAAACCACATGAGGGAGAAGATTATACGCTAGTAGTACTTTTTTGCAACGTTCCAAATCAGATGTGAATGGAGAGGACTTTGCAAAGGTTTTTTGCAACAGTCAAGGGTTTCTAGGCTTTGATAGTTGATCAAAATGGTGGAATGAGGACGCGTTATCCAATGCAATGTGATCAGAGGAGGTGGATTCATTTGTATGTTTGGATGTCATGAAGATGCTAAAGGTTGTGAGGTTCGTTCTGGCAGGTGGAAAGGACAATGGCAATTATTCTTTGCCAAGGAAGAGTAGATTAGACTCCTCTTATTTGGCAAGAGATATACTCAAAAAGGGGTAACTGACAAATTCATTTGCGCATTTTGACATCATTGTCGATGAAATTTATCGTGAATGGGTTGTCATGTTGGTTAGCTAGTGTTGGAGCATAATATGATGGAGACAATAAGGAAATCTACTTTCACTACAAAAAGGGGCAAACAAGAAGTTATTTTTTTTTGCAAGGAAATTCTGAATACATTATCACATTAGTTTAGTGGTTGTCATTTAGTAATATGATCATGGTGGGTCATACTTTCTAAGCTAAATGCTATGACTCTTCATAGGATATTTTTAGAGATACTAGAGGAGAGACCTCTTTTGCTCAAGGGTTCAAGAAGCATTTTGACTTTAATATCAAACCATCAACTATATCTTCAACACTTGTGCCACCATGGAGGAGGGGAGACATTTCTCTTCAAAATTCTTCCTCTACTTTGTAGATTTTTTGAAGTTGTTTGATGTTATCTTCAGGGAGGCATTGTTCCATGGATGAAATTTGAATTTCAAAGATTTTGTTTACTTTTATTATATGTCTACTAGTTTCTCTAGGAATTTTTTCTTCTTCCTTGTTCCCATTTAAAGTGGGCAAGTCTCCGCTTTAAAATGCCCTAATATTGTTTTGCAGTTACCCAAATCCACTTCCCTGTTGTGTTTGTTGAGGCAATTTTGACTTGGCCCAAATGATTTGTTTCCACAAAATATGAGATTTCCTTGCCATTTTCAACATTTACTATTGATTTTCTTTCCATTTTGGGATGAGGCCACTCACTAAATATCCTTAATGAAAATAACACATGAACCTTGATGAAGCCCTAAAAGAACAATCCCTCGTTCATCCGTAAAAGTCGTCGAATTTCGCTTTGAACAAAACAAAATATGCTCAATACTAAACTACCCACATAAATGGTATTAAGATTTAATAAAATTTACTCCAAGTTTAAGTTTTTGATTGCTTCTGGAGTCGGAAAAACCACTGGCGGTATCGAGTTGGTAAAAGAAAGTAGGATCTGTTATCCAAAATCCTAGCTTAGTGCCCTAAATCCCTAATGTGACTGATACTTTGATTAATTGAGCTGATGTATCGATCCTCTGTCTCATGGCTAGCTGTGACAACTCGATTTATTGATTTAGCTGATCTAATCTCAGGGTTAACTGTGGTAGCGAAATTTGAATCCATGATGCATTTGTCGTTTGTAGAAAAACCACGAGTTCACTAAAACCATCAAGAGAACATGGACAATTCTTCATGTTATTCCACTCCAACATAATTATATTATCAACATTATAAAACATATAAAATATGTATCAATTTGTACCAGGCAAATCTACTTGAAAGGATCACAACCTATAAGCTCGACCATGAAGTCTTACTCCAATAACGTCAAGATAATTAAACAAGCGACCTTTTAATAGAAAATATTTTTTAACAATGGGAACTCAACTAACTAGGTTGATCCTTAAGACTATGTATTTTTACCATTCACTTTGAAATTTGATAAAAATAATTTTAAATTTATAAAATTACTAGCATTATAAATGAAATATTTATATCAAACTCATTTTTGCATTAAAATAAAACTTTTATTAACTTAAAATTAAAAATTTGTATTACCAAACTCCTCCAACAACCAGAAAAACAAACAAAAAATATATATTAGAAATAATAGTACTCAAGGTGTAAAGAAGCAATAAATGTAAAAGACACTCATACCATACCGATGAGAACACACTTAACATAATATCAATGAATTTTATGGTTAAAGACTTACATAATTACATTAGTGTAAGTTTTAGCGTAGGTTCTAGATACAGCCACATTCCGCCGAGGGGGTCTTATGCCTCCCATCCTACCCTACCTTTTCAGTTTCAAGAACAGATCTCTTTCTTCCATAGCATTCCGCGCTACCTTTCCAGTTTCAAGAACAGATCTCTTTCTTTCAGAGCATTCCGCACACTCCAATAGGGAGCAGACTTCGGAGGGATCGAATCCCATTACCACACTCCAATAGTGAGCAGACTTCGGAGGGATCGAATCCCACTACCACACTCCAATAGCATGCAGACTTCAGAGGGATCGAATCCCATTACCTCAGTTCAAGGTAAGAATTCTTTGAATCAAAATTATCCTCCACTTCCTTGTCCTCATTGGAGTCCCTTGAATTAGTGACTATTAGGGTTAGGGTTATTTGGGTTTCTATGATGTCTAGATCGCTATTCTGTTGGGCCTAAGATTCTGCGGAAGTGCTGACATCAAAAAAGAAAAACATATGGCCATTATTGGGTTGGTAGTTGGAGTGCTCTTGTGTTCTATGTATCTTTTTCTTTATAGGGAAGTTTGGACGCTATTATGTCAATAAAAGGGTACTTTCTAATGTATTGTGTTTGCTAGCATTTTTCGTTGTTTTTGGGATGTATTTGTACCCACATCACCAAAGAGGTGAGCCATTGATTATTACATTTCAATAAAAAAACCCTCTGAAAGGTTAACTGATTTTTTAAAATATGTTTGTTTGCATTTCAAACATTTGTTTTGGTTAATGAATGATCTCTCTTTTTTACCTGATGACTTAGTATGACGCTACATGGGCATGTTTTTCTAGTAGAGGACATAGGCATCTTCTTATTTGGTATATTTAGAGCACTGAAGGAAGCGTTTGTGATGCACATTAAATTCAGCTCATCCAAACTATTATTCTTCTCAAAACAGCTATCTTCTTCATTGCAGCATTCCTATCTCTGCCAAGAGGGAAATTTGGGTTATTTTTCGACAAACGTGTAGACAATCCTTGTATTATATCTGCCATTAAATCTACACACTAAACAGCTATCCTCTTCATTGCACCATTCCTAACTCCGTAAAAAGGGAAATTTGGGTTGTTTTTCTACAAACATGTAGATAATCCTTGTATTTCTCTCCAATATCCGCTAATAAATTTACACACCAAAAAAGAAAATGGAAGCTATAAAATCCAAGATGAGTTGTTCTTAGTGTGAGGTCGGTCAAACAACATAAGCAAGAGACATTCATCAATCCTTCTCTGGACAAGTATTTACATGTACAAAAAATAGAGCATGTCAGATTATATTCTTAATTAGTATTGGGTTTGGATTCTTAGTTGATTTTAATAGGAAGGATATCATTTGTATTAGATAATGGCTGTGGCCAAGCCAAAAAGTAAGATAACAAAACAAAAATAATGGTATGACAATTGTCTTTCATAAAGACTCGAAATTTAAAACTGGCCGTCTATTCTTACCTTTCCGGAGGTATAACTGTAAAGCCAATAGGTACAATGTCTAGCATACTGAACTGGTAAAAAAACTACTTTGCAATAAATAATAAAAACCTGAACGTAAATGAAATCATGTCTTCCAAGGGCTTCTTGCTTGTTGGCTGCCGGAAGATTGAATTCTAGAGCTGTATTTCTGATCTCCATGTCACAAGAAGTTTGTTGAACAGTTGCCTCATCTTTCACTGCAATACAAACCAAGCCAATGGATGCCTTTGGAGGGTGACCCTAGAATGTGAAGTTTCTTCATTTAAGTGTGAGCTTCTGGCTAGGCCTAGAGCCAGCTCATAGAGTGTCATACAGTTGCTTCCACCTTCTGTATTTGCTTACTTTGACATGTCAATTTCCCAGAAATCTTTGTGTCACTTTTCTATCTGCAATTAGAAGAATAGTTAGTCTACTGTTGAAGTATGGAAGGGCTACTTGCGTGTCTCAACTTGGTGATCATTTATTATTTGGGCTCTTCAAAGGTCTGAGGACTCACAAAGAATACACCAACCAAAATGATTGTGTCCCACCTTTCTTTTCTAGATCTCCCCAACAGATATTGTGCCACCTACTGGGAAGAGAACCTTCACTTAAATCAATTCAGATGTTGATGAGTCAAGTTAAATTTTTATTTCTTGTCTAGTTAATCCAGTCAAGTTAATGCTTTTCAATGTTGCACCTTGCTTCTAACAGGTTGAATTAGAGGACCCAGTTAAAAATATTAGGGCCAAGTTGGCATGATAGGTTGCAGCAAAGACAAATGATTTAGCAAGTGTCAGAACTACCACATCTATTGTACTTGCGCAAGGTTTAATAGCTTAAGGTGTAAAGGTAATTTATTTGTCCCTATTACTGGCTTAAGTATTTATTCATTTTTATTCTGTCTACAAGTTTGGTTCT
Source organism: Pinus taeda (assembly GCA_000404065.3). Taxonomy (NCBI): domain Eukaryota; kingdom Viridiplantae; phylum Streptophyta; class Pinopsida; order Pinales; family Pinaceae; genus Pinus; species Pinus taeda. The sequence continues at coordinate 6,999 of APFE031492651.1, read as the reverse complement.
TCTTGAATCCCCTTTACTAGGAACATTCATATCCTCCAAAATAGTATAACCCTCAGCTACTTCTCCAGATTCTATAGGATTTTATGTGAGGAGAATACTTTCAGAATGATCTGTCCCATCCAAAACCGTAGCATCCTTCTCCATGACACACACATGGTCTCCAAGTGGGACATGCAGTGATAAATATTCAGTCTCTGATGTCACATCAATTTCTATAGGCTCGAGATTTTTCACTAGGGTATCATATTTTGGTCCCTCGGCATGTTCAAGCCTCTTCAATGGATTATCCAAGGAAAGTTGCTGATTGCACACATCCTTGTATTCTAGAAGAGATTCATTCATACTTAAACAAGGGGATATATTGTAACTTTTTCTAAGTTCCTGAACTTTTGGATGGAATACTGGAGTCTAGGCCAAATCAGGTGCTTAAACAAGGAGATATATTATATCCCTCCGTAACCTCAGGGATCCTCAACAGAGTATCAAACTGGGAAGGTTCCTGCTTTCTCACCACAATTTGTATATTTTCTCCAACTTTGAAATTTTGGGTCTCTCCAGCTTCCTGGCCATTGTTTCCCTCAATTTTGGCAGGGTCAATGAATCACTCATGTTTTTCGTTGTTGTCCATATCAAACAATTGTTCTCTAATTATACTTGCATTAGTTATGCCATCAATAATAAAAATGCTTTCCTGGTATGCTCCATATTCAACTTCATTCTTTTCCACAGCTATATTATATGCCTCTGTAACCTCAGGGGTCTTCAAAGGATTATCCAATTGGTAAAGTTCTTACTTGTCATATATTTCAACATTTATTTATGTAATGATCCTAACTAGTGTCCACAAACTTTTCTTTGCAGATTTGTATTACATTATTCTATACAAAATGGCAGACCATATATTTACGTTGATTTTGGTATTTGTATTATTTATGTTGTTGATTTAGTTAGAGGTTGGATTTGTTTTTAGAAATAACTTTAAAATGATACTTCAAAAGTTTGTTTGTGACTTGTTAAATGCTTGTTGGAACACTCTGATAAGCTTGCCTTAAAGTGTTGGACAGATCTTCAATGCTCACTCAACACATTTGTAGAGTTTTGTTCAGGGTTTTGAACCTAGTTCTCAATTTTTTTCATATCTAATTCCTACAGAAGCACTAAACACTACCTTGAAACAACAAGAAAACAAAAGTACAAACAATCAAGTAATCAAAGAGCCAAAAAATGCATTGAAAAACTACATATTCATAGCTTCACTCCCTAGGTTTATTCATTGGTCATGTTCTCTTGAAAAATAAGTAATACGCAAGTTAAAAATTGCAGTCTTATTGTTTAAAAAACGTGGTGCATTCAGGGAAATAGCACATCATCATCCGAATATTCAGATGAATAGGAAACAAGACCTACTCCAAGTACAAATCAATACTTCAATGAAATGATATATTGCAGTTGCAAAATGTGCCAAAATAGGAAACTAAAGAAGCGAAGGCTTGTTGGTATCCATAGATTGGAACATGGAGTTTATATAGAAGAGGTATGTTATTCTTATAATAAATAAATATGCACATTATTTAATACACTATTATTGATCATTTCATTTGATTTTTTTTATTTATGAAAAGCAGCTTCTAGTTCCCAATATTCGTGAAGAACCAATGGATGATATTGATAATAGCGACTCTCAAGATGAAGGAAAAGACACATTTATGGAAGAAGCCACTTCGCAGATAAATGAGGCTGGTGTCAATGAATTTATCCAAGACTTCTACACATCTTTTGAAGAAGTTGTTGATTCACCCCTAGTTCATTTGGCTAGGACACCTCTTTATGCAAATGTTGAATCTTCTATATTGGTGACACTTATGTTGTTATTGAACTTGAAGGTTACACATGGACTGACAAACACATGCTTTACTGATATATTAATGTTGGATTGATATTCCTATAAATTAATTCTCTAGATGTCTTAAATTTTTTTAATATTGTGTATACTTATAAAAATCATTTATTGCACTATGCAGACTTTTGGCAAACAAAATACTTCCAAAGGACAATAAGTTGCCTCATTCTCATAGAGAAGTATCCTCAATAATGAAAGACATTGGAATGGAGTACAAGACATATGATGCATGTCCAAATGACCATATATTGTACTATGGAAATAATGCAAGTTTACAACAATGCCCAAAGTGTCACACAAATAGGTATTGTCAAGATCAATTATCCAAGAAGGTTCCTTATAAAGTATTACGACAAATTCCACTAAATCCAAGCTTTGAGAGAATGTTCAAATGCAAGGAGTTGGCAAAATATATGGATCATCATGCACAAGGGAGGAGCCAAGATGGTGTCATGCGTATGGTTGCGGATAGTAAATGTTGGAAAGATATTGAGGTAAAATGGCCACATTTCATAAATGAGCCAAGGAATGCAAGAATTTATCTAGCAATGGATGGCATAAATCCTTTTGGAGATCTTAGAACAACATATTCTGTTTGGCCAGTGTTAATTATAAACAACAATCTCCCCCCTTGGATGGCAATGAAAAAGGAACATGTAATGTTAACTCTTATCATAGCAGGTACTAGAACATGTGAATGCAATGTTTTCTTGAAGATTATATAAAAATATTTCAATTCAGTTAATCCTAATAAATAACTCTTTGCTCACTTAGGGAAATATCAAGTAAAGGATATGGATGTATACATGGATCCCCTCATTGATGAGCTTCGTGAATTCTGGGATGGTGTAAATATGTTTGATGTATCAAAACCTATCAATGATAGAAACTTCCTATTTCATGCGATTCTTATTTGGACAATTCATGATGCCCCGGGGCTCTCTATTTGTTGTGGTAACATAATATAAATTACATTTATAATTATTATGTTCATTTTAGCATTTACTAAATATGGGTTCCAATCTTATTTTAGGACTACAAACAAAGGGGAAACATGGCTATCCATCATGTGGGCCAAAATTGTTGCATAGGCAGTCAAGGGATCTCAATAAAACTGTCTATGATGAGTATCGACAATTCTTACCACAAAATCGTCACTATCGAGTGTGTGATAAACATATGTTCAATGGAAAGGAAGTGGAAATGAGGAAGCCAATAAAGGCGAACCCTACTAGGTGGAAAGCGGTGTATGACAAAAAAGAAGGGACAGGCTTTCCCCTAGGAATGAAAAGACTCTCTATTTTCTACAAATTGGAATATTATGAGAGCTTGCCAATAGGCCACCTATTTGATACTATGCACATCAGGGAAAATGTGGCTGAGTGCTTGTGGAAACATCTAAATGGAAATAACATTGAAGCACAAATAAAGCTAAGAAAGGACCTTCGAGTTGCCAATATCATGCCGAACATGTGGTTGCACGAAGACAACTCATATGTTCATGCTCCATGGACATTTACATCAAATGCGAAAGAAAACATCATTTCTACTATGAAAAGCATAAGATTTCATTTTGGCTTTGGTGAGACATTAAAAAACTTATTCACAAGAGATGGATTAGAGTTCTTAGGCCTAAAAACATATGATTGACACAATTGGATAAAGGTAACATTGTCACATGTTATATTTGTTGGAAACTTAATTATAAAATTGTATATCCTAGTGATAATATCAGTTCATGCACATTTGAACATGGTTATTTGTTAATAGACATGCTAGTATAGTGATGAAATTAGTTCATGCATAGTTGAACCTAGTTATTTGTTAATGGTCATGCAGTATGTGTTGCCTGCAGCAATACCAAGTACTTTAGACCACAATGTCACTTTGACTATTTACAAATTATGTAAATATCTGAGGTATTTTTCAATCCAACATGCATACTCTTCCATTACTTTTATCATTTGAAGTGCAACATTGGTTATGCCTTTATATGAGTTTCTACTTTTTGTTTACAAGAAATAACAAGTCTTTATTGTAATACTTGTAGGTGGGTCTCATCTAAAGAGATACATCAGGATGACTTGAAGTATTGGAAGAGGAATGTTTCACTTTTGATGTGTGATATTCAAATGTGCTTCCCTCCAAGCTTCTTTAATTCTCAAGAGCACTACCTTGTACACCTAGTAGAAGAGATTGAACATTGTGGTCCTATTCATATTCGAACAATGTGGCTCATGGAGAGATATATGAAGGTCTTGAAACAATTTGTGAGGCAAAAGGCTCGACCAGAAGGGTCCATAGTTGAGGGGTACATGGTTTTCCAGGCCATGGTTCATTTGAGTGAGTACTTACCTCAATTTCATCTTGAAGCTCCGCGATTATGGAATTATAACCAATCTCAATCATTTGAAGGAGAAAAATTAGAGGGAGAAGGGACTTCAAATAGGATAAAAGGTATAAAAAATTGTTAGGTGTTTGTATCTTAAGTTTTATATTACATGGCTTTAAATAATTATTAATTCATTGAACGAAAAAAAAATTCATTGTAGATGCGAAGGAGTGGGAGGCATTACATTTGTATGTTGCATACAATTCTGACTTTATGTTGGAATGGATGGAGAAGTATGTTGAGAAAAAGAAATTAGAAGATGAAAATGCATGGGCCAATATATATAATAGACATGGTCAAAACACTACTCAAGGATTTCTTGCAAGCCATAAAAGAAAGTGGCCAGAGAGATGCTCGTGGAATTGGCTAAAGGCCAATATTGAACACGAGGCAACAAAAGGGAATAATAGAGTAACACAACAACAATTGAATTTCATTAAAGGATCCATAAATGGGGAGGTGATATATATTAATATATTGCATATATTTAATATATTTTTTGTTAGATTTCATATCCTTGAATCTAATTAGTTGATATTTATATGAATTTAGGTAAGATATTACAAAGGAATGTGGAATTTTGGTCATCATTTTCACATTAGAAAAGTTGATGAAAAGAGAAAAACTTATGATTGTGGAGTTTCAACATCATTTGAGGTGGAATGTCGTTCACGTGCAAATGATAGACAACCAATCACAAGAACACTTCGCTACTATGGAGTGTTGGAGGACATTATCAAGCTTGATTTTATGTCTTTCAAGAAAGTTATTTTTTGTGTTGAATGGTACAAGCTTATTGAAGTGGGAGAAGAAAAAACTATCTTGCTCCATGATAATGGATTCCACATGATCAATACATCTAGGTTTGAAGCCACTTCTGAACCTTATGTGTTTCCAAGTCAATGTGACCAAAAGTTTCTCATTCCAAATTTAGAACAACTTGGTTGGTCATTTGGGATTGATTATGATCCAAGAGGACGGAGAGTAACATTTGTTCAAGATGTAGAGGACCATGATTGACTTGAAGATGTAGAAGTTCCCCTTGAAGACATAGATGGCCAAGATGGAGATGATGAAGAATTTATTGTCAATGATGCATATCACCAAGATGAAGACCAAGACGAGTTTATTGAAGTTTCTGAAGGACATGAGCAACCACATGGGCATCAAATCCATGAAGATGATGAATTCATTTATTTTAATTTCCCTGCAGTTGAAGGTGATGAAGACTATGAAAATGATGGTATTAATTTATTTGTGGATTTAGGGTCTATTAATGATGGGGTATATATGCCATCAAATGAGGAGATTTCATCCGAGAATGACATTTTATGATCACTATGTATACTTTAAGATAGTTTTAAGGATTCACTACAATATAATTTTTCTTTACAAGTTAGACATATGAGTTTTTAATTGTAATGAACATTAAGTAATTTGAATGTTTAATGCTTGACTTGTGAGGATGACATTTTTCGATCACTATGTTTACTTTAAGATGGTTATAAGGATTCACTGCAATATAATTTTTCTTTACAAGTTAAGTATTGAGTTTTTAATTGTAATAAACATCAAGTAATTTGAATGTTTAAGGTTTTACTTGAAAGACACATATATTTGGTGTTACCGATTCTATTTTCTTATCGGTTTTTTGATCAAGGTTTTCTTATTTTTATGTTATGATGTGTTTTCTTAAGAATGTATACATGGGTGTTACTGATGCTACTATGGAAGATTCAATGATATTCACTACTTTTATGGAAATGTTAACAAATGCACGAGGGCAAGACGTTGCTATGATGATGCATGATGTAAGCTTGAATATTGTCTTTTATATGTTCAATTATCTTATATTCCTTATTATATTATGCTAATTTATGTTTATGGAATGTAGACAATTGCTAAAGTCATTCCAACCCCTATAACACCTTATAATACATCTAAGGTAATGATAGTGGTAAAACTTGATCAATATTTTTGTGCATTCAGTTAACTTATTTCACTACATATATTTATTAATATTTGTGTTTTTACTAAGCGTGCATTTTGTTGGCATGCGGGATTCATTTATTCCCCTCAATACAACCAATGTTGGCATGCAGGGATCATTAATGCCCCCATATACATCTAATGTTATGCAAAATGTAAGATTCAACCATTTATTTGTGTGAGTTTGATTATGTTATTTGTTGAGAAATCTAGGGTATATATTTAATAAAGTTTTTGCACAACAACTTCATGATTTATGAGGTGTTACAAAGAGCTACATCATGCCTTCAAATGGATCACCCCATCCGTTTTTTTCTTCTTGGACATACAATACTGTTTTAACAAGTAACCCAAGCAATATATTATTCCAAAACATGATGTCAAGTTACTTTTCTAGGGTTTTTATGTAATCAAGAGGCCTTTTTAGGGTTTCTTAAATTCAAACCTTAGATCATACTCTTTTCCATTTATGTCATTCTAGAGTTTATCCCATGCCCTAGAAATCAAATCATAGGGAACAAATACTTAAGATTAAGGTTTCTAAATACTAGGGTATTTCTTAAAATATAAACCCATAAATTCAACCCTACTACATCTTATGATGGATCATTTAAAAGAAAATTATTATACATACCTCATGGACACCTATCTGTACTGATTAGTATTTAGTAAACATCACTACATGGTAAACGACAAAGGCCCCTTCATAAAAACCACT
>APFE031492650.1:16456-41209 GCA_000404065.3 Pinus taeda | reverse complement strand
AAGGAGGCTAGAAATGGCCTCTACAACAAAAGTAAATTGTGACCAGACTCCAGTACTACTGGCTAGTAGCTACTGCCAGAGGAGCCAAGATCATGTCAATCAATTTCTGGATCATCGTCAGAGTCAGGAAGGGGGGCCCATGGCTCTTCCTCATCATCATCATCTCCAATTGCAACTGTAGAAGTGGTACCACTAGCAGGTTGTGCAACTGCAGTAGATGCAAGTTGAGATAGAGAAGATATGTGGCTGCGCTTCTATCGTGGCTGACCAAAGGAAGTGCCTGCAACTAGAGTCCTTGCTAGCTATGAGACTAAGGCTGGTAGTACAGGTGGATCAGGATCTGCATTCAACTGAAAATCATGTTTGACTAATGCCTCCATATCTAAATCTAAATCAAGATCCTCATCAGGATCAAACTCTGCTTGATGACTCTCCACTACCCAATCTGATGTTGGATCAATGTCTTCAAACACAATGGAATCTGAATCGGGTCTTTTTTTCAGCAATTAGTTTCGTCCGAGTCAGAGGTTGTATTGGACATAAAATAGATCATTTAAGCATTTTTGATCCAAATGGTTTATCTTCCTTGTGTGAATCCTCTCAAAGACAGACCAATTGTGTTGACAGCTAGTAGCACTACAAGTTTGACTCAAAATATGAACTGCAAACTTCTGCAATTGAAGACAATGGCCACCAAAAGCCTCCCACCATTGTGCCACAAAAAACATAGGAGTTTAATGAGTTAGCTCAACAAAATTAGAAATTGTATCCAACTTTCAAATTATAAACGATTTAACAAAATTTAAAAAAATAGTAAAACTATTAAGAATTTCAAAATTGAAATTTTTGTTTACATGGCTCATCTGCCTCTCTTGCAATCTTTGCTAGGTTCTTCCCAAAGGTACCTATGGCATCGCTGAAGTTTGTGAACTGTCGGTGTATATCAAGCTGATTAGACTCCAATGGGATCATGCGATCAATGCAGTCAATCAGTCCATCTTTGACCTCCCCCCTCAAAGCTCCTAACTCCTTAGCTTTATAATGATACCATGGGTTCAAAAAATACCCAGCTGCATGTATAGGGTGATGGAGTTAATTGTTCCATCTTTCATTAATGATTTCCCAAATGGGCCCATTGTGGAGTATCAAGGAAGGTATGTTTCGATGGTTATTTTGGTATCTTTTTATTAGAACTCAAAAGTCTTTTGTATGGGAAATTTAGATAATGATGAGGATTTATAATGAAACATGAAAGGTTAATGAGAAACATTGACAATCATCATTTCTATGTGCAGGAGGGAGGAAAAATGGAAGGTGGCCATTCCAAAGGTAAAGACAAGGATGAGCTAACTGTTGTCACTTTGACGGGAGACCGGAAGAAAACCAGATCAAAATGGATCAACCTAGGAAAGGACGCGGAGATACCAGCACGGAGCAGAAAAGGAAAGAAGTGACGCAATATTAATGATTCTGCGAATCCCTCAGGATCTTAGATCTTGAGGGATCGCTATTTTATCTATTTTCTGTATCTAGATATCTCCGCCATCTTCCTTATAAAAGGGATGGCACTGTTGGCTACAAGGGAGGTTCTTTATGTAATTTCTTTTAAGGAAGTTCCGAACTATGATCTTTGTGTTCTGTTGAAGACTTGAGTTCCAGTAATTTTATTTCATGCCTTAATACAGACTTGTTCACTCTTTTATATTTGAGCCTAGATCTATCTTAACTGGTGTACCCCTGGAGGCTAAGGGCCCGACCCTGGAGGACACTTGCTCTTGAACCATTACGCGTGGTTTCTATGTGGTTTGTTCATAGACGTAATCTGGTAATCTCGTGTTTTAAGAATATTATAGTACATGCTCTGTTATATTTAACTCGTCTCGTGTTCCTGAACTTTATATTGACGTTGTGTCATTTTACCAATCCTTTAAGTATTGATTAATCTCTACAGGACACTGTCACTCCATTACAGAGTTCATTACGATTGTGTTTAGCATCATAACAAGTTATCTTGAAAGGTCTGTTTTCACATGATTATTGAATGTTACTGTTCTTCATCTTGAGATGCAATTGTATGCATTTATTTAGATCAATAACAGAAGTAGATTGAGTATGTTGTGTTTCTAAGGTTTTGATCGGTAGTGTTGTTCCATCATATGTATACATCTTTTAAGACTGAAGGATTAATGTTTTAATTGAAGTGATTAAATAGAATGATAGCTTGAGGAACTTGGTTACTGCTTATTTCGACTGTTGTTCCATTTCTGAATTGCTATTCCATTTCTGAATTGTTGTTCCATTTAGTTTCTGTTCCATTTATTTGTTGTTCCATCTCAATTGCTGTTCCATTTCCAGATTTCTAATTTGTTGTTTCTTAAGGACAGTCTCAAGCTGCAGTGAGCCCCAACATCTACTATTTGGCTCCCAGACCACTGATCTGCTCCCATCAGCTATGAAAGGGATGGGTTATTTCTACCGAGCCCTTGGCTGATGTGCTATTCTATTTCATTGCTATTTCCTTTACTTTCCGTTTCATTTCTATTCATTAAGGACTATCTGAGGCTGTAGTGAGCCTTAGCATCTACTACCTAGCTCCCAGACCTCATATTTGTCCTCATCAGTTATGAAAAGGATGGGTTATTACTACCGAACCTTTGGTTGATGGAATGCTTGGTGTGATTTAGCCTTTTGAAGTAGTTAAGTTGTAGACTCGCATTAGTTTACTTTCGTAGCTTTTAAACAGTTGTACTACAAACATAACTCTGGCAAGTGCTAAGCCTCAGACTGAGACACTCTTTGAAATAACCAGGCGTTCCCAGATTGACATATTAATGTGAGGTACCTAGAGGTGAAAGAGACCCTTTTTATAGCTCTACATTTTGGCGTCGTTGCCCGGGAAAGAGTGTAGCCATTTGTCTTTTTCAGGGTAGTGTATGAACCTGCTAGGGAAGAATTGGGTTTTGAAAATGGAAGGTAAGAAACTACGTGCGGAGCATGTAAAAGCCCTGCTCCTTTGCCCACTTTCCTGCAGATTTGCTACTATCTTCTTAAAACTTAGTAGTTAAATTGAGTGCATGACTAAGCAGAAAAAGCCAGAGAAAAATCCCAAACCGTTACCAAAGCCAGAAAAAGCTAAGGGACTGGTGACCCTTGGTCGATCAACATTCATAGACGAAATCTATAAGAAAGCCAAATCTCAGCCTTTAGTAGCACCCAAGAAAGTTACTTCCAAGCAGCCTACCAGTTCCCTTCAGGCCTCAAGCTCACGATATGAAGCCTTTGCTGAGGTGCATAGGCAGACTGACGAACAGGACTTTCAAGAAATTGAAAATTCTATTCCAGAACGACTGCAAGAAGGGAATCTCAGTAATCTTTGTGAAGGAGAAGGGGAAACTAGGGAAACTGGGGAGCCAAGATCTCCTCCTAGGATAAAACAGCCATTGAATAGCCCAGACAAGGGGAGTGCAGTAAAAATTATTATTGAAGACACCCTATTTCCTCAGACAGAAATCCCAGATAAAGGAAGTGCTATTAAAACTGTTCTTGTTGAAAACATTCCTCCTCAACCTAGGAATACCCTCTTAGATATTCCAGAAGGGTATTGGCATATATTTGACCCAATGGCTCAAAATTTGCCAAACACCCAAACCTCGACATTACAATACCCCATAGTGGATTCCGCAGCAAATTCTCCTATGAAAGCAATCCCCCTTCAACACATTCCTACATTTCACGGACTTACATCAGAGGACCCCGATGCATTCTTATTCGAATTTGATGTACTATGCAGGGGATATGATTATACCACTGACCCCCAGAAACTAAAATTGTTCCCCTCCAGTTTGAAAGGGGTAGCTTTAAGATGGTTTATGGGATTAGGTGGAGGAGTTATAAATAACTGGGAACAAATGAAAGAATCTTTTCTAAAGAAATATCAAGACTACTGTAGGTCTAGAGAACTAAAAGATGAAATATTTCAGATGATAGCTAGACCAAATGAGACATTAGAGGAATATGTGGAACGTTTCTAGTATAATCTGCAAAGATCCCCTTATGCATCGTTGCCTTTGCCTGATAACATGTTGAAAACAGAATTAATAAGGGGCATGAAAGAACAATGGATTGAAACATTAAACATTATGGGGAAAGGGGATATTTATCAGGAAAGTTTTGCTGACATAATTGATCTATGTATCAGGAGTTCAAGAGGCAGTGCACGAATCAAACCAGCAGAACATGATTGATTTGCATGAGAAAACAAAATTTCATCAGAAGGAGTAACACGTGTGTAAATTGGAAATTTATTTGAAAATTTTAAAACTGATATACTAGGAACACTGACTACACAATTGGACGTTTTGCAAGCTAAGCAGAAACAAATGGAGGCATAATAGAATTTGGCACTCTTCTGCCCCAGGTGCAGGAAGAAGCATAGCTATAAGGAGTGCCCGTAGATACAGTTCATACATGCGCCATTTGTACAAGGGATCACTCTACAAAAAGTTGTGCCTCACTACCTGGACTGAAAGCGGTATATAAGGAAGCAGAAGAAGAACTAGAGGCAGTATATCTACTTAACCAGCGTTGTCAATGGCAGCCGCGACAAACTGGTATGCTTTCAGACCCAGCTTCTTCTTTTCAGTATTTGCAGTACAATACTCAACAGTATAATACATGGCAAAGTCAGTTTCAACCCCCATTTCCAAACTGGTCATCACAGTCGTACCCTTCTGCAAACCCGTGGCTAAATCAGACAAGCCAATCTGGTTGGTCGAATCCTCCTTATCCCCCACCATACTAGCAAAACAACCCATACCCACCACAATGGACTCCCCCCACTTCACAAGGTTCAGTCTGGCAGACTAACTGGCAGAGACAAACACAGCAGCCAGTAGGAAATATTCCTTTCCCTCAACCTACACTACCAGCTTTACAGCAAAATCCTCAATCTAATCTGAGACCCCAACTCACAGCCCAGCCCAATCCCAATCCAAATAATAGACTGGTCCAAGCACTCCAAATTTTAGAAACACCAGAAGAAGGACCCGATCTGAGGGAATGCAATGATCTGCAGCTAAGATCTGGGCGTATTATTCAAACAGAGGGAAATAAAACAGTTCAGATTGAAGATCAGTTACCTAGAGAACATATGTCACAAGAAGAGGATGTAAATGGACAACAAACTCAAAATCAAGCAACTACGTCCTCTCCCCCGTTCCCAGAACGTTTAGTCATACCTCGACCTATATAGAAACCTAATTTCGACATTCTTGGAGAATTACAAAATTTGTACATAAGAATTCCATTCCTTCAGGCCATTCAAGACATCCCGATATACGCTAAAAGTATTAAGGAATTGTGCTTAAAAAGACTGAGAAGGAATGTAATAGATAATCCAAGAGTTCAAGTAGTCAGTACTTTATCTGACCTATTATCAGGAAAGGAAACACCTATTAAGTATGAAGACCCAAGAAACCCAATAGTAATTGTTCAACTTTATGGCCAAACCTTAACTAATGCCTTAGTTGATCTTGGAGCTGCAATCAATATATTGACAACTGCCACTTGCCAAAAGTTAGGTATTGCATCTGCAGAACCCACTTCAACTTTGCTAGAATTGGCTGATCGATCTGTGGTTAGGCCGGAAGGCATACTGCATGATGTCATGGTCTCGGTGGATTCCTGGGAATACCCAACTGATTTTCTGATAATAAACCCTAAAACCCGACTAGATGGACATCCATTGATCTTAGGAAGACCTTGGCTCGCTACCGCTAATGCCTATATCGGCTATCAGCAAGGGAACATGATTATAACTAAGGCGGCGGATATCAAGAATTTAGTACTATATCCCCCAGCGCAGCCAAGCATCACAATAGTTAAAACTAATAGGCACCCTGTATCATATCTTACTGAAAACATTAGATCTCCATTAACTATACAAGAAGCGCTAGAGTTCAAAGATCAAACAGAAGATGATGCCATCAACAACTTTATTAGTCAAACTGAACTCACATCTCGTACCCAGTGTCATATGATAAAAGCAACATTTGATAATGAAGTAGAGGAGGAACCTCTGAAAGATGTGCATGACCACATAATCCCTATCACTTCAGTTGCACATAGTAAAATTGTGGAAATCGAACCTGGGAAGACCTTAAACATTAATGCCGACCTTACACCTGAACAAGAAACAAAACTCATTCATATTTTAACAAAATATAAAGACGCATTTGCATGGGATTACCCTGATATGAAAGGAATTGATCCTCAATTGTGTACACACCACATCTATATAGAAAATGATGCAAGACCTATTAAACAACCTCAAAGAAGATTAAATCCTCATCTAAAAGAAGTAGTAAAAGCTGATCTCCAAAAACTTTTAGATGTTAACTTCATCTACCCTATCTCTGATAGTAAATGGGTCTCCCCGCTTGTGGTGGTACCAGAAAAGAATGGGAAGTGGAGAATATGCGTGGACTACAGAGAACTAAATAAGGCAACGCAGAAATATCACTTTCCTCTCCCATTCATCGATCAAGTATTGGACACTTTGGCAGGGAAGAAATTCTTTTCTTTTCTCGACGGCTTCAGTGGGTATAGCCAAATACTGATTTCCCCTGAAGATCAGGACAAAACTACTTTTACTTGTCCTTGGGGAACATTCGCCTACCAAGTCTTACCTTTTGGTTTATGTAATGCCCCTACCACATTCCAAAGGGCTATCCTTAGCATTTTTGCAGATCTAATAAATGAAGGACTGGAAGTATATATGGATGACTTTACTCCATACGGAGAGGAGTTTGATCCAGCATTGGAAACACCAGAAAAATTCCTACAACGTTGCATAGCTACCAGGCTTTGTTTAAGCCATGAAAAATGCTACATGATGATGACAGGACTTATTTTAGGACACTATATTTCAGCAGCTGGCATTCAGGTAGACCCAGCCAAAATCCAAATACTTTTGCTTATTCCTACTCCAACTACTCAAACAGAGGTACGTAGATTTCTTGGATTCTCTAGTTATTATAGAAGATTTATAGAACACTATTCACGTATTGCTGCACCATTGTATGCACTAACTGGTAATATTGATTTCCTTTGGACAGAAAAATGTGAACGTGCTTTTAATGACCTGAAAAAGCTCGTATCTACAGCCCCAGTCCTTCGGGGACCAAATTGGGATTTGCCATTCTAGATATCATCTGATGCCTTAGATACAGCCATTGGAGCGGTCCTTGGACAAGAGGAGGATAGAAAACCATATGAAATTTATTACATTAGCAAAAATCTATCCCCTGCTGAATTAAATTATACTGTCACTGAAAAGGAATTTCTAGTTGTTATACATGCTATCAATAAATTGAGACATTACATCACCGGATATCCCGTTATCTTGTACACAGATCATTCTGCTATAAAATATTTAGCAAATAAGCCTGTCACAAATGGCAGAATAACCAGATGGCTAATTTTATTGCAGGAGTTTGACATTACAATCAAGGATCGACCCCGGAAAGAAAACCCGGTAGCTGATTTCCTCTCAAGAATGCCAAAGCCAGTCGATGCAGCAGCAGTTGAAGATCAGTTTCTAGATGAGCATCTCTTTGTTGTTGTTGTTCAAACAGCCTGGTATGTTGATGTCGCCAATTACCTAGCAGTAGGTAAGTTACCAAAGCATCTAACCCCTAATGAGCGGAAACAGACTGTCCAGTGAAGTACCAAATTTTCCTGGATTGGGGGCTATTTGTTTCACACAGGGGCAGACATGCAAATCAGGAAATGCGTTCGACAAGATGAAATTTTTGATATATTGAAAGCATGCCATGACCAACCATGTGGTGGACATTTTGCTGGTTGCAAGACTGCACATAAAGTATTACATACAGGGTATTATTGGCCCACAATTTTTAAAGATGCAAATAAATTTGTCCAAGCATGTGATAGTTGCCAGAGAGAGGGACGCCCTAGTCACTCAGATGAGATGCCTTTGAAACCACAGTTAGTCATCGAACCATTTGAGTGATGGGCCCTTGATTTCGTGGGACCAATCAACCCACCATCAAACCAGACAACATAGATTTTAGTGGCAATAGAATATGTCACCAAGTGGGTTGAAGCAGAATCATTGCCCAGAGCTACATAAGAATCTGTTATACAGTTCCTGCTCCATCTATTTGTGCACTATGGCCTCCCTAGAGAGATAATCACAGATGGAGGGCCACAGTTTGCTGGGAACAGAATAGCAGCAACACTCAAAAATTATCATGTTCAGCATAAAATGACCACCCCATATCACCCACAGGCAAATGGGCAAGTAGAAAGCAGCAACAAGATAATAGAAACAATTCTAACAAAAACAGTTGCATCACATAGACGTGATTGGGCTGTCAGATTACCAGAAGAACTATGGGCTTATAGAACAACATGGAGAAGCACCACTGGCCACTCACCTTACCAGCTAATGTTCTGAAAGCAACCTATCTTTCTTATAGAATTTGAAATCCAGACATTACGAACAACACAAGAAGTTGGGTTAGACTTAACCGAGGCACAAACTAATCGATTGCAATAGATTAATGAGCTGGATGAAATTAGGCTCTCTGCACTTCAACACACTGCCCTGATACAGCAGCAGAGAGCTAAATGGCATGATGCTCTCATCAAAAACAGAGTCTTCCATCAAGGAGACTGGGCTCTTTTATATGACTTTAGATTTCTAGACTTCCCCTGGAAACTCCAGACTCGTTGGCTGGGACCATATGAAATTCAGAAAGTACATGACAATGGTACCCTCACACTGATTACTATTGATGGTTTTGGGTATATCTTTAAAGCAAACGGCCATCGAGTCCATCTTTATCGCAAACCACTTACTCGGGAGTCCTTCTGCCAACAACTACGCCAAGATTCATATATGGAGATCTTACGGGAGGAAGACAAGTGTCCTCCACCTGTAACTCACTAACAAGTTTACTTTCCATTACAATTTGTATATAACCACTTGAATTATCTTTGTACATATTTTTACAGCACTTTTGATTTTTGCTGTTCCTTTTCCAAAAGGAACAGCACTTGTGATTTTTGTTGTTCCTTTTCCAAAAGGAACAACACTTGTGATTTTTGTTGTTCCTTTTCCAAAAGGAACAACACTTTTGATTTTTGTTGTTCCGTTTCCAAAAAGAACAACACTTGTAATTTTTGTTGTTCCTTTTCCAAAAGGAACAACACTTGTGATTTTTGTTGTTCCTTTTCCAAAAGGAACAACACTTTTGATTTTTGTTGTTCCTTTTCCAAAAGGAACAACAATTGAGTATTTTTGCTGCTACTTTTTCAAAAAGAACAGCACTTGTGTGTTTTTGCTGTCTCTGAAAGGAACAACACTCTTTGATTTCTGCCGATCTTTTTCAAAAGGAACGACACTTATTTGATTTTGCTGTTCCTTTTCAAAAAAAAAAAGGGGAACAACACCATTGATTTCCACTATTCTTTTCTCCAAACAAACAACTGTTGTTGTGCCCTTCCTTGAAAAAGCACTACTCATATGTTTTAGAACAGCTTGTTCCTTCTTGAGGATGCTTAGTACTAATGTTCTTTCGAGTCTTTCGGAATACAGCTATCCACTTATGTGATGGAAACAAAAACCGAGTATACGGAAATCGGTAAATCATAAATCGCTATCTTTATAAGTAATTTCCCTGAACTGGAGAAAGGACGCAGGGAAAAGATATGCTTATTTATTACCTTTTGTTGCCATTGTTTTACTAACTCTGTTCTGATTGGTTATCTCTATCATGCTGATCCCTTTTTACCCACTTTGATTATCATTCGGAAATAAGATCAAAGGGTCTATACCTTCCTATTGGGATATTAAGAATTCTTCCACCATTCCTACTCTTAAGGAGTGTTGAACCACCCTTTGTGTATAAACAGGAAATGCTCTCTATTAAAAGCAAGAAAAAAGAAGCAAGCAAAGCAGGTTTAAAAAAAAAAAATTGTCAAATTGCAGGATAGGGAGTCTCATTACAAGCTGGCTTACCATGATCATCAGGATGGAAGCAAAGTGGCATTTCCACTAGGGCCACCACACCTGGGAAATGGTCCAAAAGGTATATCAAAATAAATAACCCTTGGAACAGGAGGTCTCACCACGAGCCAGCCTGCCCACTATTCGCTCCTTCCTCGTGAATGGCATTATGAATAACAGGTTACCAAGCCTGCATAGTGGCCTACAGTTTGACATTATATAACACTTCCTGGCATACACAAAGGACTATGGTTCCCGAGGTGAAATAAACAACTCTGCTAAGGTTATGGACACCTATCGGCAGCAGAGCTATGTTAATGGTATTGAAGTCGTAACCTTTACACTAATGGGTAAGGAGATTATATCCTCTTGTTTCTTATAACGTGATAATTAATTTAATTACCCAACCATATAGTGCATGACTATCTATTATCACCAATCATTACGGAGCTAGTGACAGTGACCGCATGAGACTTTCTATTTATGGAAAATGTCTTATCCCCGAACTTCCATCAACTCACCACAGTCGCTTACGTATTAAAAGCGATCTAACTTTCTACCTCGATTTCAGTAATAGGCTGTTTTTGCGGACATGGCATATTTTCGTAAGTTGTTCCATAAAGACCTCGTGGCAGAGCAGACGCTGCTCCTTTATTTGATGGCTGGCACAACCTATCACATTGCGGGGGGGAGGTAATCTCATCACTCCCCAGAGCACGTGTCAGTCCGTTATTCAAGAAGATTTTGTACTCGAGCACAGCACGGCTCAGTATGAGCATTTGCCATTTTTGTTTTCTTCTGCAGGAGTTGATGTTTGAAGCTATTTCCATTGCATACGCTGTTGCATTTGGATTTGAATGAGGAATATGCCACCAGCTTATCTGCATTTCAACGAACAACTGTTGTTCCTTTGAGAATTTGCAGTGAAGCTATGGGAGGAAGGTCAGTCCTCCGAGAACTGCAAACATTAACTGTTTCGGCTGCAGCTCGAAGAATCTTGAAGAGAGTAGGATGGTTGACTTATCTCAACCACCTGAAGGAGTCTAATGAAACTGTAGCGAAAGAATTTTTACAGAACCTACAGGAAGAATACTCCACAGTAAGAGGAAGGCGAATAGCAGTCACTGACGACATAATAGCAAGAGTGACAGGGCTACCGGCCATGGGACCAGTATGGAAAACAAAGAAGGAAAGGCTGCAGAAGATTTTGGAAATATTTCAGGATGAGTGCCAGAGTTTGACAGTCTGAGGAAAGGGGGTGCTACCAGCAATGCTAGGAGAACCATGGGCGGAATTGGCAAAAATCATCCAGAGCTACATTACTTGTGAGGGCATTAAAGACATGGTAAGACCACGATATCTTAAACTCCTAGCTGTCTTAAAACAAAAATGTTATGTGAATTTACCTGCATTGCTAAATTCACTATTGCATGATGTGGCACGAAGTATGAAAAAGGCACAACACGTAGAATCTGTGGTTAGCCACCACAGATTAATTCGCTTGATAGTGAATCATAGTCTCACCCAGCAGCAGAGCATCTGGGAAGAACTAATTGATATTATCAATAAAGGGATAGCCACATCTGGACGCCCGAAAAAATGAAAATGAATTGATAGCACACCCCGACGTTCAGAGAAATGAAATAAGGATGCTTGCACAGAAGTGAAAGCTGAAAAACAAGCTGAAAAACGAGTTGAAAAACAAGCTGAAAAACAAGCTGAAAAGCAACCTGAAAAATGAGCTGAAAAACAAGCTGAAAAGAAACCTGAAAAACGACCCGAAAAGTGGAAGCATGACGCTAGTACATATGAACAACCAAAAAAACATAGAAAGTCGGCGAGGCTCGCAGGGTTACAAGAAGAGCTGAAGGAACCCCAGGCTCGCACGAGCCAAGCAATAGAGATCATAGATGACTAGTCTGCGGAGACAGAAACAGAGGAAGAAAACAGTAAGGAAACAGAGTAGTCTGTAGAAACAAAGACAGAAGAAGAAGACGTCGAAGGAGAAGAACAGTCTGCAAGAGGAGAAGAAGAACAGGATGAGCAGACTGAAGAAGAAGGAGACGACAAAAAAGAAGTTGAGCAGCCCAAATAGGAGGAAAGAATGGAACAACAGGGAGGAAGCCTAGTATAGAACCCATTAGGGGAAGATGAATTGGCCAACATTTTGGCCAATATGGGCGAATATGGCCAATCCCTGAGTCCATCCAACCTCCATGCCGTAGAAGAAACCCAGGAGAAAGACGCACCCGAGGAAGTGCATACAGAAGAAGCAGAAGTAGAAAATTTGCCTGTTCATGATGAGAAGGTAATAGAAAATGTCAAACAGGAACAACCCGTTCCTAGTCAAAAGGCACCAGAGGAAAGTCGAGAGGAAATAAGGGTAGAAGAGGAATCAACCCAAGAAATAACAGAGCCAAGCAAGGTTCTTACCCCAGAACAACCACCTCAAGAAGAAAATCAGGAAGTCTGCCACAGTCCAACCCACAGCAAACAGTATGTTGTTCTTTCTGAGAAGTTCATGGAAATAAGGGAATTATAAAAGGAAAAGTGGACATTGTTAAACGTAATAGTCAGGCTTCGCCAGTAGATTAGGATTCTAAAAGCAAGGCAAAGGGTGAGAGGGACCTCAAGAAGAAAAGGTTCGGCCACACCAATAAGACCCCTTAAGAACAAGAGGCGGAGGACCAGAAGCCGTCCCACTATTCAAAACCCTGACAGAAGCCAAACTGCTGTTCCTAATGAAGCAGGAAGACAAACTATTGTTCCTTATGAAGTAGAAAGACAAACTAATGTTCCAATTGAAACAGAAGAACAGACTGTTGTTCCATTTGAAAAGGAACAGCAGTGGGCTGGAGTCCGTGTTAAAATTGAAAAAGATGATAAGATGGTTCAGACGGAGGCACCACCTTCGGGAGTAATAAGGGCTATGAATTCAAAGCAGTGTAATAAGAAAGTCCAAGTAAAGCTCCCAGCCTCCACGGATGCATGGAAAAAGGATGCAAAAACAAGAACCCTTCACCTTCATTTGAAGCAGGCCCAGCAAGAAGCAGAAAAGCTCAGGTAGCAAACGGTCCCCCGTGAAAAATATGAAGAATTACAGCAGCAGTTAAGGAACGTCAACCTGTCTGAAAGCCAAGCTTTCGAAGGATGGCTAAAGGAACAAGAGAAAGTTGCCAATGTAACCCATAGATTAGATGTAGTTATTAAACAGATGGATACCTTGTGTGCTCTATACAATGATGTCCTAGCATGTAGAGCCCCTGCCAAAAATTATGCCATGTTTCTAATGGAAAGGTACTTACAATTGAAAATTAAGGCTGTTAAGGCAGGTGCTCCCATAGAAATTAACACTATAAATAATTTTATAAATTGTTGTAAGCATTATGGGGTAAAAGTGCAAAGGTTATTGTGTGAATTTTACCTGCATAACCTTGTACTAGAACAAGAGACCGAGTTGAACCCTGGCCCTTTTGTTGGGGATATTCAATTACAAGCATTTATTTCATTTGCAGTTAATCAAATTAAATGGCTTAAAGCCTACAATGCATTTCAGAGACAAGCAAACATATTAGATCTATGGGTAAGAGCTGAGCCTAGAGACCCAGAACAGTTATGGAGAAGTCATAGAAATCTCATGAGGGCTCCAAGGGTGATTGAAGCATTAGGACCCATGCATGAAGCAATCATTCAGCAAGGGCTTGAATTCTTTTCTTCTATTAAAGACCCTGCCATTGAAGCAGATAAATTTCGATATCGAGTATATAATCCAAACATTCAGCTCAGAGAGCCATTTAAGTATGAAAATTTTAAGCTTGCTGCTAACCGATTCCCCCTCTATGGCAAACTTGTTTTGAGGGAAGGGCCATCCTGGTTAGGATATAGGTTCCAGAGTCCAATCATTTGGCATCCTGCACCCAGATACCAAGCCCTATATGAGATGCTCGAGGGCCAGACAAGCCATTTCTTTGATCATCTAGTTTCGCATCATGGGTGTAGGCCTCCACACGAGATTCCATCTCCAGCCTACTCCCTCACCGCTCTGCATGTCAACTATAATGTTTTCATGAGGCCATGAAAATGGGTAAGCTGGGGGGTGTGTGGAGTATCAAGGAAGGTATGTTTCGATGGTTACTCTGGTATCCTTTTATTAGAACTGAAAAGCCTTTTGTATGGGAAATTTAGATAATGATGAGGATTTATAACGAAACACGAAAGATTAATGAGAAACACTGACAATCGTCATTTCTATGTGTTGGAGGGAGGAAAAATGGAAGGTGGCCATTCCAAAGGTAAAGACAAGGATGAGCTAACTGCTGTCCCTTTGACAGGAGACCAGAAGCAAACCAGATCAAAACGGATCAACCCAAGAAAGGACGCAGAGATACTAGCACGGAGCAGAAAAGGAAAGAAGTGACGCAGTATTAATGATTCTGCGAATCCCTCAGGATCTTAGATCCTGAGGGATCGCTATTTTATCTATTTTCTGTATCTAGATATCTTCGCCATCTTCCTTATAAAAGAGATAGCGTTGTTGGCTACAAGGGAGGTTCTTTATGTAATTTCTTTTAAGGAAGATCTGAACTATGATCTTTATGTTATGTTGAAGACTTGAGTTCCTGTAATTTTATTTCATGCCTTAATACAGACTTGTTCACTCTTTTATCTTTGAGCCTGGATCTATCTTAAGTGGTGTACCCCTGGAGGCTAAGGGCCTGGCCCTAGAGGACACTTTCTTTTGTACCATTACGCGTGGTTTCTGTGTGGTTTGTTCATAGACGTAATCTGGTAATCTACTGTGTTTTAAGAATATTATATTGCATGCTCTATTATGTTTAACCCGTCTCGTGTTCCTGAACTTTATATTGACGCTGTGTCATTTTACCAATCCTTTAAGTATTGATTAATCTCTACAGGACACTGTCACTCCATTATATAGTTCATTACGATTGTGTTTAGAATCATAACAAGTTATCTTGAAAGGTCTGTTTTCACATGATTATTGAATGTTACTGTTCTTCATCTTGAGATGCAATTGTATACGTTTATTTAGATCAATAACAGAAGCAGATTGAGTATGTTGTGTTTCTAAGGTTTTGATCGTTAGTGTTGTTCCATCGTATGTATACATATTTTAGCACTGAAGGATTGATGTTTTGATTGAAGTGATTAAATAGAATGACAACTTGAGGAACTTGGTTACTGCTTATTTCGACTGTTGTTCCATTTCTGAATTGTTGTTCCATTTCTGAATTGTTGTTTCATTTAGTTGTTGTTCCATTAATTTGCTATTCCATTTATTTGTTGTTCCATTTCAATTGTCGTTCCATTTCCAGATTGCTAATTTGATGTTTCTTAAAGACAATCTCAGGCTGCAGTGAGCCCCAGCATCTGTTATTTGGCTCCTAGACCTCTGATCTGCTCCCATCAGCTATGAAAGGGATTGGTTATTGCTACCGAGCCCTTGACTGATGTGTTGTTCTATTTCATTGTTATTTCCTTTACTTGCCGTTTCATTTCTATTCATTAAGGACTATATCAAGTTGTAGTGAGCCTTAGCATCTACTACCTAGCTCCCAAACCTCGGATTTGTCCTCATCAGTTATGAAAAGGATGGGTTATTACTACCGAACCTTTGGCTGATGCAATGCTTGGTGTGATTTAGCCTTTTGAAGTAGTTAAGTTGTAGACTTGCATTAGTTTACTTTCATAGCTTTTAAACAGTTGTACTACAAGCATTACTCTGGCAAGTGCTAAGCCTCAGACTGAGACACTCTTTGAAATAACTAGACGTTCCCGGATTGACATATTAATGCGAGGTAACTAGAGGTGAAATAGACTCTTTTTATAGCTCTACACCCATACTTAGCCACTCTATCCTTGTATTCCCTCTTTATTTGCTACTTTTCTTGATCCATAGCCTCATAAATGAAGCCCATAGCCAACCTTTCCCCATCCACCAACCGCAACACCTTAACTAGTGGCTCAACAAGCTTCACAACCTCTGCTGCCTTTCTCCAAAAAGTTTCTTCATTAACTTTCTTTTTCAATTCTTTGCCTTCCAGTTTGTGAGACCAAGTGCTTTGATTCCATTCATCATTGGAAAACATCTTTTGCATGTTTCTATTTTAGGACCCTAAAAAACAATGTGTCCTATTTAACAAGATTTTTGCAAATCTATGAAATGAAAGCAAAAATGTTGATGCTAGTTTAAAACAAAAAAACAACTATGATCTACTGCAAGCTCAAATACCATTGAGAACATTCAATATAGGAAGATGTTGAAATCATCTTCTTGAAATGACTTAAGCAATTGCGTATACAGTAGATGTAATCTTAAGAAAGCATGGGAAATGAATCTATCATTGCTGCATGAAAAAACACCCAAATTCAGTCCAATTGGAAAATGGTAGAGCCACCTTCTTGAGACGATTTAGCAAGAATAGGAAACACAGTCAGTTATGTTAATTTGAAATGGAAAGAAAATACAAAACATGTAAAGGAAAACTAATCCACTGTGTTCTCTATTGCTCCAAGCACCAATTGGAAAATAGGAGGACTACTTTCTTGGACTATTTTGTTAAGCATAGATTACACAGTTAGATAAATCTACAAATGGAAATAAAATACAAAACATGTAAAAGAAAATTAATCTACTATGTGCTCTAATGCTCCAAGCACCAATTGGAAAATAGGAGGGCTACTTTCCTGGACTATTTTGTTAAGCATAGATTACACAGTTAGACAAATCTACAATCAACTGCTTGAACACACTTGCATGAATTAAACTTGCATGAATGGAAAATCTAAATTATTATACTTGAAAACAACAAAATTTCATACTTGAATGAAATCAAAACAAAACTACAAAACAAAATCTACTCTACCTCACATTCTAATATGCTCCATGACATCTACTTCACATCTCTTTCAATGTTGAGAACATCAAAGCTTTATTCAAATTCTTGAAAATTAAAAAAGTTTACAAAGCTTTCCAAAGCTTTCCAGAACTTTCCAAAACTAAAAAGCTAACAAATGAAGCATAGAGATCTCCTATTTATACAAAAATATGAGAAATCATCTCATTAATGAGAGTCCATGAATCTCTCCCTATACCTTCAGAGTTCTAATCAAAATAGGAAATGGTAAGACACATGTCTTCTTAGAGTTTTAATACAAAATATGAAATGTGACACATATCCTCATGATTCCATGATCCTCTCCACTCAAATTCGAATTTGGCCTTAGGGTGCCACATAAAGGTCTTCTAGAAGCCCCCTTTTGACCTACACATGTCAACAATCTCACCCACTTGTTAGGTATAAGCATATGCACATTATTTTCTAATTTCTAACCACAAATTCACTTAAAAAGGCTAAGAATTAATAAAGTTTGGAAAAACATAAATGTGACCCAATGATAAAAAAAGTGAGATGAATGTAGTGACATGGTAGTGAAATGAAGGTGAAATGGACGTGATATAATGGACATAATAGTGAAGGTGTAATGGAAATGAATGACAATTTCAAGGCCCAACAAAAGATTTACAATTTTATCCTATACACCAATTTCATGGAAATTCAACATGGTATTAGAGTGTGTTTGAGCTACTTCGGGACAGTGAAATAAAATGTGCACAACAAAGTACAACTTAAGAGGGATTTGGTCACATTGTAGCTGAAGGGATCACTACAATGTCAAATTTGTAGGTTTGTCTCTGGTATGAGGACAGGTGATGAGGCTCATCACTAGGTAAAATATATGGACCTTAATACATCTCCAAGCCTACTAAAATAAACTCTTCTCATAATTACTTACATGTTTTAATTATATTTTTCTTAATGAGATGAGTAAAAGTAAGATGTTATGTCTAGTGGTCTAATGTGCATTGATTGCAGGTTTTTGGGAGAAAATTATGGCAAAATATAGCTAATTAAAATGTAGGAACTCGAATGAGACAATAAGGAGAGATTATAGGATATGTATCTTCCTCATTAAATCCTCACTCATACGAAGATCCCTCAATAAAATCACACTAGCTCGGAGTTTCAGGAAGCTGATTCACGAGGATCATTGGCAGCCGAGTCAGTGATAATTAAGAACCAATTTATCTTGAGATTGGGAGCCAAGCCTCCCTATATTTCAGTCTTTATTTACTACAGTAGGTAGAATTTCAATTCTCTTAATTAGGGTAAAATTCACCTTTCTCAATTGATAATCAAACTTCTTCTCAATCAATAGAAGGCTAGTTTGAGAAACCCTAGTGGTTTATTGCCAACTCAGCAGTGACAAAAGAGTCGACCCATTGCATCTACTTGTGTATACAACACTGTCACCTCCAAGTTTGTATGAACCCTGGGTTGATGAAGTAAATTTGGTAGCCCGAGTTGCAACATTCTTTCTGCAATATTGGTGCTCACCACTTTTTGGCGCTGTTGCCGAGGAGGTGTCTGAGTAGATGTGACTTCTGCTTTCTTTCTTCCATTTCTTATCTCTTTCATTCTACTATTAGTTTAATTTTTGCAAGATGTTTGTAAGTTGGTTTTCTTTCCTTTCCATTCTACAAGTGATTTCATTCAGCATTTAGTTTCAATTCAGTTGTCTTTTCTATTATGCAATTAGTCTTAAAGCTTGAAAATAAAACACTTCTTTCATTCGTAGGAATAGGGATAACTTAGGGAAATTTCTACCAAATACCCCCACCACTTCAAACAACCAACTTGCCATCTTCTTCATTGGATTTGAATTAGAGGACGCCTTAGGTAAGAAACTAGAGATTTTTAAAGATCCTATAGGGGAAGAAGAAAAACCCATTCCGACTGACATAATGGCTGAAAATAGAAATGAAAGGGGAGATAGAGAAAGAATTGAGGGCGATTTTCCCATCAAAGAAACCAATGGGGATTCCAAGATGAAAAAAATAAGCCCCTCTACTCTTCCTCACTTCCATGGCCTGATCTCAGAAGATCCAGATACTTTCTTGTTTGAATTCGTTGTCATATGCAGAACTTATGACTACACCACTGATGATCTGAAGTTGAAACAATTCCCATCCACTCTGAAGGGTGCAGCTCTGCGCTGGTTCATGGGTTTACTTGGGGATAGTATCACCAACTAGGCTCAGATGCAACAAGATTTCGACAACAAGTATAGGGACTACTGCAGGTCCAAAGATACCAAAGAGGAAATTTTTAGAATGACCTTGGGGAATGATGAGTCCTTAAAGGATTATGAAGAAAGATTCCAACTTAGCTATAAAAGGGCCAGGTGCACACTTGATCTTAAGTCACTTAAGCTAGTCCTACTCAGGGGGATCAGGGAAGATATCCTAGATACCCTAAACCTGCTATCAGGAGGGTACATCTACCAGATACCATAAGAAGATATCGAGACCGTTTTTAAGAACCATTCTAGGGCAGCTAGGAAAAAGGGCAGGGGTAGTCAAACAGTGACCAACTCATCCTTTTACAACACATCTATAAAAAGTGAAATTGGAAACATGTTGGAAGATTTCAAGAGTGAAATGCTGCAAACCCTTGCCCTACAGATGGACACTATGAAAATCAAGAGGAAGCAGAGAGAGCATTTTCCATCTTCTACCCTAGATGCACAAGGAAGCACCCTAGGAATGGATGTCCACTAAACCTTATAGAAATCTACTTGGTCTCTAAAGAAAACCACTCCATACACAATTTCCCTTCTCTACCTAGACTAAAATCTATGTATTGGGGAATTGAAGGGGTGATTTAACAACTTGGCTACATAAATCAAAGGAGGCCTCATGGGCCTCAACCATATCAGCAAGGCATGTAAGGGTCCTCCTATTCATATGACCACCCTAACCAAAACACATACATTCCCTCTTAGGGCCCTCCTACTCATCCCTCCTGGTCTACACCTTCTCCCTGGTCTTTTGCATGTCAATACTATTCCCAGCCAACCAAATAGCCATTTTAGCCATATACACCTCCACAACCTCAGTGGAATGCACCACCCTAGGGGTGGAGGCCCCCTTACAACAATGCTCCAGCCTTATTTCCTTCGCCTCCTACTCAACCACAACTTTTACACCCTGCTCCACCTAAACAACCTCAGATGCCTACCCAACCAAACCCGAACCCGAACCATAGACAGGCACAATAGGTCTACAGTGGAGAGACATACTACCATGCTTATGCTGTGGAAATTCAGGACATCAACCTTAGATCTAGGAAAGTGCTCCCGAATAATCAACATCCATCTCCACCTAGGGAGAGTGAGGAAGAAAGAGAGGAAAGTATGCCTAGAGTGAATCCAGCACCCTTTCCTGAGAGATTAACTCATCTAGTCCAGCATACCATAGAAGAGAATGAACTTCTGGGTGAATTGAAAAATCTATGTGTCAAAATCCCACTTCTCCAAGATATTAAGGATCTACCTATTTACAACAAAATGATTAAAGAGAAGTGTTTCAAACATCCATGGAGGCGAAAAAGAGACACCCCTACCATTAATGTCATTGGATAGTTATCCGACTTAATGTTGGGATAGGTAATTTTCCCAAAGTATTTAGACCCTAGAAGCCCTGTAGTAGATGTACACATCAATGGCACCATTGCCCCACATACCTTGATTGATGTTAGGGCTATCATTAATGTAATGACTAAGGACACCATGCTCAAGTTGAATCTCGAGGGTTCATTAATAAAGACCATGACAGTATTGCAGCTTGCAGACTGATCCATAGTAGCCCCTAGGGGGATTATTGACGATGTGATGGTCTCCATTGACTCCTGGGAGTACCCCGCAGAATTCTTAGTTCTCCAGCCTAAGACCAAATTTAATGGTTATCCTCTCATACTTGGAAGGCCTTGGTTAGCCATTGTCGATGCCTACATCAGTTGCAGAGCTGGAAACATGACTATCAAAAATGGGCATCCATCGAAGCAGTTGGTCCTGTACCCTCCGGCTCAGCCATCTCTAGAATATGACTTACCTTTATGGATAGAAGAGGAGGAGGAAGATGAAATCTACTCCACCCAACTCTGTACCCTAGAAACTGCCATTGGAGGAGGATAACTTGATGAAGATGATTTTATTGAACACATCCTCCAACACCTTGTCTCTAGAGGAAGTAGTCAAGGAAACCAATAACAACCATCGAATTGATCTATGCTTAGCTGATTCAAACCCTACTCATGTCAAGACAATAGAATTTGACCTTGAGAGAACACTGAAAATCAACCCCTCTCTTTCTGTACACCAAGAAGAAGAGTTATGTAATATGCTAAGAGATCATTTATGTTGAAATATGACAACAAGAATGTTCCAATTTAATTTTTCCTTGAATTAAATTGTGAATTAAAATCGAATTTAGTCTTAATAGCTACTTGGAATTAATTAATTAATTAATTTTAAATTAATTAGTTGGAGAAATTCAAGTTAGAAGTCTTTATGAAGTCATGCAAGAGTTATCCCTTAAATTAAGGAGATAAGATTGAGTTATAATTGAGTTGTAATTAGTTAACTTAGTTTACTAAGTTAAGTCGAGTTAAATTAGTTCCAAACTGTTTGATGAACTAATAGTGAGTTAACAGTCAGTTGATGCATTAATGCACTCAACTAATGCTACTCTAGTTAACTGAATATTCCCTTATCATAAACTCATGCATGTCTATTTTGATAAATACCCAGTTGAGATTAATGTTCAAGGATGATGTACTATCAATTGCATGTGTTTTCTCATGGAGAAAACTCATGTATGCAGTCAAGGATTCATCCTTGAGGATTGCGCAGTTTTGAAGGCTAATCATCCACAATGAACAATGCAAGGAAATAGGAGCTTGGAGGGCAAAGAGGAAGGCTCGAGAGAAGCCAAGATTGCTTGTGAGCATCTATGAGGATTGTACTGAGAGTTGGCTAGCTATGAGAGCTAAGTATTTGTATAATTCCTATGTATTTTCACCATGTATGATAATACAATAGTGTGGGGTTTTTATCTGAGACTTTCCTCAAAGTATTTTCATGTGTATTGTGCCATTGATTCTTCTTCTTCTAGTTATATTGTTCAGATCGATCTTTAAGATTCTGCAAATTGATAGTAGAAGTAGGTTATAGTATTCTGCTTTGATTTATATTGCATTATCAGATTAACCTATCACAGATTTTCTACATGGTATTGGAGCAATGAACATTATACTGAGAAGAGAATTCAAAGTTTGAAGTTCGGGGTTGCAGGTGCAAATCGAATTCATATCAAACTTCAAAGTTGGCCAATGGAATTTTATGGCTTGAGACTTGAGTATGCTTGGAAGGTAGCTCAAATTACATAGCATGGAAAGATAGAATGGAGGTTGTATTTGAAGACAATGGCATGAAGGAATTCATTAATAAAGAAATCCCAAAGAGAGTTTCAAATAATGCACAAGAGTTGGCTAATGGAATATGTGTGTGGCGAAGGCGATGTTGGATACCTATACCAATAGGTTTCATGTTTCATGATTGGCAAATTCAAATGCAAAATATGCTCTGCTTTGTTGATACAAAGATCCCATATTTACAAGGCAAGGTGTGTACATGCCTTAATGTTTACTAAATTTTGATGGATGGTCCAACAGTCTAATCTAGATCATGCCATGTTTCAATTTTCTGTCGTAGAATACAGAAAGAAGTCTGTCCAAACTGTTTAATCTTGGCAAACCAATAGTTAGGTAGAGAAACTAAGGTCCCCAACTGCTTAATCTGGGGCCTTGGAAGCAATAAGGGTAGTGCTAAATAGGCAATCAAAAGAAAAAGCCAATGGAAAAGAAAAGGCACATAAGGGTCTGCAAGTCCAAGTGCACCCTTCAAGAAGAAACAAAAAGTGTTAGGCAAGTAGATGGGTAGGTAGATGGGGTTGCGGAAGAGGTATTCCTTTCAAATTGAATCTTGCTGGTCAATATAAGGAAAAAAACACAATGGAGGATGTCTAACTTCCTTTTTTCCTTGTGTTACACTAATTAATAACATCCCTACACCAGTTGTGTTTGTGAAAGAATTCAAGGCTTTATGTTGGTTCTGGTTTCCTTTAAGAGCCACATTTCTTGTGCAAAATTCTTTTCATTTTGATCTACTCCCTAAGCTAAGTGGTTTTCAAATAAACTTAGTGATATCACTCCTCATTCACCTTCTCCCCTCCATATAACCCCTAACTTCTATTATCTAAATTCCCTATGTCACCCTTTCCCTACTATTATAACACCATGGGTGTATAAACCCCAAACATTCTATAAATATCCCCCCCCCCCCTCCTGGCAATTATAGCCATATGTTCACTACTAGGGAATCAATTTGACATCTGGTCAGTTTAAGAACCCAAGCCTCACCTCTTTTCCTCCTTCAGAAATCATTTAACCTATTCAAACCCATATTTTGCTAAAAAAACCTTGTAAAAGACCATTTTCACCCTTAACCCGCTCAAACGGCAAAATTACATAAAAACCCACTTTTTCCGACTTATCCAAAGTCTTGGAGCTATGCGCGATTTCATAAAAAATACATTGAAAAACCATGCAAATTCGCCAATTTTCCAAAGTCCCGATGGGCACGAATTTCATAAAAAATCAATATTTTATTGCCCGCTCGACGCTGTATCATCCGGACAGGTTATTGACCCGTCGACCGTCCGATCGGGCGCTTTTCATCCAACGGCTCACATGGATATCGGACCGGCCCCGACATCTGTAAGTTAGCTTCCGATATCTGTCAGGGGGTGACGTCAGGCCTCGGCCACGCGTCACCTCCACAACGTATTGGAGCCCCCTCTGACAACTCCACTTTTGTATGAAAGGTGGTGCGATATCATACCGCCTACAGTTTCCAGTTTCCGCCAATCCGCCTGCCAACGTCACTGCCAGCATCACTGCTACGTCATCGTCGCATCTGCGCCCTCATCCACCATTGCTCCACCTGTCCGCCACCTCACCATCCCCGTGGACCACTCATAAGCCGCCACGTCACCTGATGACGTCATCCGACCTTGACCCCACCCGATGACATCATCTGAAAAAGGCGCCAATGTTCCAAAAAATCCATATTTTGGCCAAAATTTCGCGTTTTTGCACTTTTTGCAAAAACGTCTGTGGTGTCTTCTGCATGTATTTTACGTCCAAACTCACGCCAACTTGCTGAATTCGACCTGGAGACCATCAGTGCGCCAACCCACCTGCATTTGTGACCAGGACTGTCAGTATACTAGGTAATTATCCCTGCGAATCTTCTTTGCGCCTGGTTTTGTCTGCAAATAGCCTAAATTAACTTAAAACACGGAAAAAGCATACAATTGCCCGGCAAATCCCCTGTGTCTAGTTCCCATTTGAAGTTACAAGGTCGAAATTCACCAGCTAAGCCTTGTTTACCAAAGATTTCACAAAACCTGCATTCTGTTCGCGCAATCGTGAACAAGGAACCCGAAATTACACCTAACTACCGTGAAAGAGTTTGGCAAGAACAAGTATTTGCCTTTTTTAGTGCTTTGTGCAGTATTTCAATTGCTACAATTTACCCTTTGTCCTCTGTTGCTCAATAAATCACCTCTCTTTCCAAGAAACTCTCTTTTCTGTTACTCTGCACAATAACACTAATTTACACATAAGCAGAGTTTTAAAGTAACCATGGATACACCAGTAGCACCTGTGGCCCTCAATGTTGCCCCTTTAAATGCCCCTCAGAGAGAATTGGAGTGGCAGGCATTAGCAGATTTG
>APFE031492649.1:0-11951 GCA_000404065.3 Pinus taeda | reverse complement strand
AGGAGAATTTCTCGTTGAACCACTGAGCATATTAGATCGGAGAAGGGTCGTGCTGAGGAAACGAGCCATCACCCAGGTTAAAGTGCACTGGCAGCACTTCGGACCGAATGAAGCTACTTGGGAGGATGAGAAGAATAAGAAATAAGTTTACCCTGAGCTGTTTTTGGGTGAACAACATCGGGATGATGTTGACTTTCAGGAGGGAGAGATGTAACGCCCCTGGTAAACATAGATAATATTTTGCAAATAAAAGACAATAAATTTAAATAGTAACTATAATTTATGCTCGTGAATTGAGTGACTATGTTACCTATGGTTGTTTAATTAATCATATTAATTGAATTGCTGAGTAATTCATTAAATAGAGTTGCAAGAAGAGCAACTGGCATGAACATCATGAGTCTTTTTATGGAGAGAGATTTATAGAATTGGCTTTATTAAGAAAAATATTATATAATATATATATATATATATTATATATATAATATTTAGGAAATGAAATCTATCCAGAAAGAAGGAAACCTAACTACCTCTGGAGACAGTTGAGACTCCTACAAAAAGAGGTTGCTACATGTGGTGAGGACCACATAGCAATAGGAAAAAAAAGAAAAAGATTGCTCTGAAAGCAAGAAGGAAATTGCTACGTCTCATGAGGACGAGATAGCACTTGTTTGGAGGTGGAAGCCTCCCTAAAACCGCTATGTCTGGTAAGGACCAGATAGTGGCACTCTGTTAGTAACAGAGGGTTTGGAGACAGTCAAAGTTTCTGCAAAAGAGCTTGGGGGTGGAAGGTCGAGAAGGACCCTCCTAAGGTTGGGAGGAATACAAGCGTATTACGAGGTTTGCATTTTTCCAGGTATGGAATGATTGAGGACCTTGATATTTCATCATTATGTTTTAGTAATTAGAATAAAGATTTACTCGCTGTTATGAAACGGTATATGTTTTATCTTTTCGAGATAGTTACAGTGCAGAAAGAAAGCCTCCAGTACTATAAATCATAAACCAGAACAATCTCAGGAGAATAAATCAACCTGTACCAACAGTAACAGTTAAAGAATGACAATTTATCAACTGTAAAACACAGTAATTTGCTCGTATTTACAGTAATGAAATAAAAATTAAACAACACAAAGATGTTATATAACTATTCAAACAAATCTAGTATACAGCATACCACCGAGGATATAAGTTCAACCAAAAGTATGCTTACTGTGGTTATAAACAATGCAGAATAACTACACATTACAGTTCTTTATCTGTAAACTCATAAAAAAATTCTTATCGCCTGAAAATATCGGCGACCATACAAACTCAAGAACATAGACTAAAATCAAACATGTCTCAGGGCATGAACTCTCCCACTCGTATCGGATATAAGCCCTCGTGGAGGAGGCAAACCCGTAGAGCAGGGCGAGGCCTCAGAATGGTCGGCACTTTGTGAGCCCTATGTAGGCTATAACATCAACCGTGCCAGATGACCAATTATCATTGCGAGAAAGACGTGGTATGGAGCAAGCCTGTCGACATAGACATACAGTCGAAGGCGTTTCTATCCTTTAATACAACATATGGAAAGAAATGAATTGGTACACACATGTGTAATTTAAATAAAACAGAGAATGCTCCATGTATCATGTATTAAGAATAGAGTGAGGAAAACATGAATCATATATCACATCTTAACTTAGCAAAGGTAATATAATCTTTCCATAAATGAGTACAAAGAAAACGACGGCCCTCGACTTATATCATATATGAAAACAGTTCATTCAACCTGCGGCAAATAAAGTTATACAATGTGCATAAAATGTCAAGGGGTAACCATTGGGAAACCCTCGGCCCCAATGATAACATTCTCTGAGTAGAACTAAAGACATGATGCCGAGAAGGGTTTTAAACAAAAAATCCGAGGGCTGCTCGAACGGAGCTCGATATGATCCATAGTAATATATTTACAAGAAAACATCAAAATCCGCGTGCATAAACACCGAATGTGCTTCGGATAATCCCTTAAGCAGGATAAGGGCGAACCGCCTGTCAAATAAACAAAAACTTAAAACGTATATGAGACATAACGATATGGAGAGCGCTCTGGCAATAATGCTCACCTGTAGGAGTAGGTCGGCAAGTTTGGCTGTGACGCGAGAGCTAAGATCGAACCCTCCCTCTAAAAACCAAGAATCATATGAGTTAATAAATGATGGCGTGGACAATAAAACGCCTTGCTTGAAAATGACAAAAAAAAAGAATAGCAGTGAACACGAGAACTTCACCTCCGAACCTGCATCCGAGTATGTTGAGTTGGGCTCGAACCTGCACATTGCATTGTTGCATAAAGGTTCGACGGCACCGGCAGTCCTCAGAACATAGAGCAACCTCAGTCGAATAATCTGGAGGAAGAAAGAAAAGAACACATGATATACCCTTAATTCGAGGGATGCCACCTAGAGGTTTGAAGGTCGTTGATCGAGATCCTTCGGCTTCCACCGTCGGATGGACAAGGGAACTACCGCCAAACCATAATGCAAAACGTGCCATAACCTTTGTATTTAAGACGGGTGGCCGAATTAATTAACTAGCCTAGAGCATAAACAGAGGTTGGTCAGCGGCGCGGGAGAGGTGTACCACTGAAATTCCATCAAATCTCAGACGGGGGTAGCACCAAGTATACACCAATGAATTAAAGTGGGTTAAAGACCTTTGGTACCAAGTAAATCCCGAGATTGAGCGTACTCTCTCTTATATAATTCATGCAATGATCATATGGACTTAGGATAGGAATAAACAAATATGATATTGGTGCGAGGTATCAACAACACATATAATATATGTTATTCCATTATGTGAATTATATGTTCATACCATTAAACGTTTGGAAATTAATATGGTGCTGTAATTATTTATGAGTTCAGCCCATTAATAAATAAATAATAAATAATAAAAAATTCTATGGTTTTATAAGGACCGGAATATCACACATTTTATATTTTTTCTAGTCATTCCTCAAGACATCAAATTTCAATGTATTTGTATTACTTTAAAATACACAAGTCCTACACACTTCTATCCAAATTAAATCAAAATACATATAATATACCATACAAAAATCACTATACTGTAAATTAAAAATTTAAACATTTCAATAAAAAATCACACACTTTTTTTATTATAAACAAATATAGTTTAATATACAATTTAAAATCATAATATCATACAAATACATAACAGTTTTTTAAATGTTCAAGTCTATTTAGTTTTTTAAATGTTCAAGTCTCTCAAAAATAGAATTTCCAACTACTTACATTATTTTAAACTATTGCAAGACACACACTACTAATTTGTTATATCTAAACCTCTCTTTTTTTAAAGGTCACTCCCCCAAAACATCAAATTTCAATGTATTTAAATTATTTTAAAGTACACAAATTTTAAGTTGAAATTAATTCAACTATTGTAAAACAAACAATGGTAATTTATTATATCTAAATATTTCATGAAAAAATCTTAGACTATTGGAAGGATGGCTGAATATGCAATTTGAAATTATAGAATTCATTCAAATTAGTTCAAAATACATATAATATCCCATATAGACTTCACAACAGAATAAATTAAAAATTTCAAGAAAATATCACACATTTTTTTATAAACAAATATAGTTCAATATAAAATTATAATACCATACAATGAGAAAACACATTTTTTTTTGAATGTCCAACTCTCTCAAACATAAAATTTTCAAGTACTTGCATCACCTTAAACTATTGTAAAACACACACTGTTAGGTTATTATATCTAAACAATTCATTAAAAATCTGAAAGTATTAGGGAAAGGATAGCTCTATAGGTAATTTAAAATTATAGAATTAAATGTAAAAATTAAATGCATTTGTTTTTAACTAGTCACTACCAAAATTCACACATGTATTCATAATTAATTAAAAATTTAAACATTCAAAAAAAACACACACTTCTTTTTATAAACAAATATAGTTTAATATACAATATAAGACAAAATACATTTTTTTTTAAATGTCCATGTCTCTCAAACATCAAATTTCTAAGTACTTGAATTATCTTAAAATATTGTAAAACATACAGTGTTAATTGTTTATCATATGCAAACATTTAATGAAAAATATTCAATTATTGGTGAAGGCTTAGCTTAATATGCAATTGAAAATTACAGAATTAGAAGGCATACATTTTTTTTTCTCTTTTTAACAAGTGAGTCCCACCAACCATCAAATTTCAAGCCTATTTAAATCATTTTAAATACACAAACTTTACACACGTATTCAAATTAATTCAAAATTCACATAATATCCCATACAAGAATCACGAGAGAATTAATTAAAAATTTAAACATTTCAGCAAAAAAATTACATATTTTATTTATAAATAAACATAATTTTAATATACAATATAAAATTCTAACACCATACACACAATTTTTTTAAAATTTTTTTAAATGTTGTATTTTTGTAAATGTTCACTTAACATCAAATTTCCAAGTACTTAATTTAAACTCTTACAAGCACATAGTGTTACACCCATAACCAAATGCAAAAACCACAATATTTACATAAAACATTAACATGGTAAACATATTACACTAAATATAACAAAACATATAATTTAAAAGTTTTTGTTTTATATAAATTTTAGAATTTGAAATCATCAATTTTTTATTTTTTTTCAACTTTCTTTATAATATTTAATTTTTTGCATTTTTGTAATTCTTCTAAATGTAAATATTAATTGATAAAAGGATTAACCACAGAAATTTTTAAATGCAATTTGTCTATAAAGATATGTGTCTACAAGCATCAAATTTTAAAATATGAAACTAAAAATTAAATACCAAACAAAGGGCTAAAACTTTTAAAAGCAATTATAAAAATGTAAAAAGTGTTTGATAAACTTTCAAATTTTGAAAGTACATTACAATTAAATATACTAAATTTTAAGGAGTATTTATAGATACTTGTACAAAATCAAAAATTAATTTGAAATTCCATTTTCCCATTGCCATTAACATATATATCCAAACTTGAAACCTTGTAATATGGAATATAAAATAAGCTATTAAATTTTAAAATGTAAGAGTGGATTTTAAAATGCAAGCTTTCAAATTAATATAAAATACATTATATTATAGATATAAATCTAGTTTTAATTTAAAAATGAAAATTTTGACGATTTAAATATTTTATGGAAAGCCAAAAAAATTATAAAATAAATATCATTCAAGGTTTAAGAGAGAGATAAATTTAGAAAATCATTTCTAGAGGGAAAAAAAAATTAATCTATATTTAGATTAAATTGAAACATAAAAAAAGGCATCCAAAAAAAGGAAGGACCATTATAATTAAAATTTAAAAAATTCATCCCATATCAAAAAAGAAAGAAATGACAAACTCTTCATAAAATTATAGTTCAATTTACAATTATATATTTGGATATCATACACTGTAGTCCAAATGGATGTAAATTAATTTGAAATACAAATTGGCCATATAAAACTCATCATTATAATATATTAAAACATAAATTTGATAACAATATAATCATTATATTTGAAAATTTCATACAAAAATTACCTCTTTTTGAAAAACTTATAGTTTAACATACAATTAATGAAACACAATTTTTTTTCCAGTGTTGGTGTGTAGAAAATCACGAGTACTTAAATTGTTTTGATAAAATTAAATTAGAAATTAAATATCATATGAATGCCATAAAAGCATGTGTTTATGAAACATCAATTTTTGAATAGTTAAATCAAATTAAAATAGAGAGTGTTCTGTGCATCACTTATATAAACAAACACAACAACAACAACCTAACATTTGACATTGACACTAACAAGATACAACACAACACAACACAGCACATCACAACACAAATATAGAGACTTAATCTTCTCTTTATAAAGTTCTAGTTTATTAAATATATCATATTTTAACAAGAGGTGGTATAAAGTTCACATATGTAATTTTATAATGTCATTGACATATGTAAATGTGTGTATAAGCATCAAATTTTGAAAATTAAATAGTACAAGTGTCCAAGTTATCAAACATTGAATTTTTTAAATGTGATTTTCAGAACTTTGAAAATTAGTTTCTATTAAAAATGCAATTGTAGATTTATCAAACATGGAAATTTTTAAATGTAATTTCACAATTGTTATTATTTAAATACATCTCCAGTGCTTGCTAAGATTTAAATTTTGAGATGGGAAATTTAAAATAAAGAGAAGCCCTACACATCCAAGTTTTAAAATGAAAAAAATTAATTTTGAAATGTGAGCTTCAAAATTAAATATATCAGAAGTTTTTACATAAAGAGTGCAGTAATATCTTGTTACCAATTTTATTTTAAAAATATTATGAAAAGAAAATATTATTAATCTTTCAAATTGAAAATAAATAATTTAAAAAACTAGAGTCAACTTCCTCTTCCTCTTAACACCAACAGACTAGAGCCAATCTCCTCTACCTTTCTACCTCTCCACCCAGACTGAGAAAAGAAAACCAAAACCACCCAACGAACAACAACGACATAAAAAACCACCCAAAAAACAAATGAAAACATTTAACAAATTCGGCATAAAAAACCACCCAAAAAACAAATGAAAACATTTAACAAATTCGGTTATGATTTCTTTTGCTAGCCTACAAAGCCCGGCCATGTCCAATCTCCTGCTCGGTCAACTAACAAATTAAATTCCAGGCGGTGGTATGGGTGGGCGGATTGTGAAGCTCCATAGTTAGCACATCACATGGAACAGTACCGGAAGTCAAGGCATAATGAGGGAAGCCAAGGGAAGGTAGAAAGCAAGCCTACTCTCAAACGCCTGGCTCCTCTCTGCATTTATTTCCTGTCATAAGGACAGGATGCCCATCCTCGCCTCGCTTCACCTGTACAGCCTCCCAAATGCCGCCGGCTTATACTAATTATATCGATATCCGTTGGGATGGTATATTTATGTTTTAGGGATTCCATTTCATATGGTTAAAGATTTTGGAATCCGACAAGCTGGCCGAGGAGAGGCGGTTAAATCATTCTCATAAAATTTGAAATGTGGCCGTTGAGTTTGAAATCAAAGTTTACCTGTTCTCACAAATCTTGCTTTGATATTAATGTTTTAATTTTTTTCTTAATTATTATTATTATTGGTTAATAAAAAAAGCTGGTTTATTTATTTTTAAAGATATAACCAAGTTAAAAAATATAATATACTATAAAAATGGTTGGTTTAATATAATGGCTTAGTATTATATTGGTGGATTTCATCTTTTTTCGAGACTTGCATATATTAGGAGTATTTGTTTGCATCATCAAGTTTATCTTCCACTAGTCAATTCCAACTGAAGTTTCACTTGCACATTAGTTGATTGCCCTCATGCCAAAAAATATTGCCACAAACTAACTTGCTCTCTATCAATATCACTCAAAATGCTAACAAGCTGTAATTGATCCAACAATCTAACCATGTCTTAAGAGGCACCTTCATACATAACCTTGTGCCTTTCCTCCCTACCTTGAGGAGACAAAATATTAGAAAAGGCATACATCCAATACCTACAACTCTTTCTAGCTATAAATGTCTTTCTTTTCCTTCCAATCATCCATCAATCCAACTACAATACCATTCCTCTCACTTCTTCCATCTTCCACATACTCTTCCATGGAAAGAAGTATAGCATGGTGGCACTTCTTCCATCTTCCACATACTCTTCCATGGAAAGAAGTATAGCATGGTGGCCTTTGACTAGAGGCCATGGTATTCCCTATTCACATTGCCAACAGGAAACATGTTATTAATTCCTACATTGCTCACCCATTGTTAGGCTCTTGTGAAACATCTATTTTTGTCTTGTTTCAAACATAATACTTTTTTTTCACTAACTCTAATAACATCCACACCGATACCGATTTTATCATTGATACACATTCTCTTTCCTCGGTAGCACTAACAAGCACCATGACTCCATGCTTCCTTTCAAAGGATTTTGTACAAATGTGTAATCTCTATTTTATGTTATTGAGTTTCTGTTTGGGAAGGAATACAAGAAATCACATGCATACCATGATTCCTTGCCTATATGCCTCTCCTAGACAATATTTCTAAACTATGGTACTCGGGCAAATCACCATCTTTTCCAGAACCGAGAATAATATGCTTTTAGATGGGATAAAATATATTATTTCTATTGGCAAGAAAATAGGTCTCCGTGTTCTCTCCAAGACTCGAGCCATTTCCTCAGAAATCATATCCCAACCTCAATCACATGGCTTTATGAATGTCACAATAAAACTCCATTACGTTCTTCCACATGTTGTGACTTAACTCCTTAATGTTGCTTTAGTAGAGTTGGGAGAAAGGCTGTCTCAAGGATTCTAACA
Organism: Pinus taeda; assembly: GCA_000404065.3. Classification (NCBI taxonomy): domain Eukaryota; kingdom Viridiplantae; phylum Streptophyta; class Pinopsida; order Pinales; family Pinaceae; genus Pinus; species Pinus taeda. The sequence goes on along the minus strand of APFE031492649.1, from coordinate 3,533 downwards.
TTCACTCAATGCATTGGAGAAATTTGAACAAACATTTCATCTTTTTAATAGTTGAGATATAGCACCCATCCATCAATCTTGCATTTTTTGCACCTACCTACAAATACTTGTGTCACAACATTCCTCAAAAAATATTCATTCAACGAATAATGGGAGGATACTAACCGCCTCGCTATATTTGCTTTCATTTATACCACACCTCTCCAAGAATACTTGTGAATGATGTTTACATTCTTAATACTGCTATGCACGGCTACAAAATTATCAACAAGAGATTATGATGCACATGACACGAACATTGTCTTACTTCTCTCGAATCTTGCGCACACTAGGTCTCTTTGTCAATATTTTCCACATCTCTATTAAGTGGTTATCTTAGATCTCCACACTCCTATCATTTCTCACAATCACAAATTTGAACAAAATAATTTTTATGTTATATCAAAGTTTAAAAATTGAGTGTGTGTTCAAACTAATAAGCCCAATAAACACAACAAAGATAAACTATGAACTACATGCATCATCCTCTCTAAGGATGTCTCTAGTTACTTTTATATGCTAGTGCATCTTTCCTCAACCTTTGGTGATTTCTAGAGTTTGGTCCAACTCTCTCTCTCTCTCTCTCTCTCTCTCTCTCTCTAAGTTACTTCCCATGTGTTCCAACTCGCTTCGATTACATGTTCATGCATGGACACAACCCGCATTTATAAATTTTGTTGAACCATGATTCTTGCATGCAAGTTGTTGTTGCACTTCATGTTTTTCTAAAGGCATGCATGCACTAGGAACGTTTGGATCTGCAACACCTTGGTTCAATTTTCATCATATTCTTCCAATATTCTTCTTCAAGCATCTATACTCTGCTATGTAACAATTAGAGTAGTGAATTCCAACAAAATTTCCACTTACACATTAGCTGACTAAGATCAACGTGTTTCCTTTACAAATGGTAGAAAAAATTCAAAGCACAAACAACATGTTCCCTAACAATATCATTGAAAATGCTAAGAACTTGCATTTGATCCAGCAACCTAACCATGTTTTCAAAGGCAACTTCATATATAAACTTGTGCATTTACTATCTAGCCTGCAATTTTCCATAGGTCACGTTTTTCATCTTCTTACCTCTCAAAACAATAAATAGTTTATTTCATATGGAAGTTTAATAGCACACGTAGAGCAATCTCTCCACATCTACAACATTTGGATTTGTTTTGTACAAACTTACAAGACACAATATTAAAAAAGGTAGACATCCAATAACTAAAAATCTTTCTAGAGATAAATGCCTTTCTCTTTCCTCCCATCATCAATAAATCATGCTACAATATTTATCATCGCCCTTCTTCCGTTCGAGCATGGATTTCTATGGAATGAATTATAACATTTTAGAGTTTGATTCAAGGGAAGGGAATTCCCTAATCACATTGGGAAGAAAGAGTGTGGCATTAACAAATGTTCTTCCTACATTACTCGTAGTTTCCTCCGCTATCATGAAAAAAAAAAAATTTCTTCCTTCGGAAATAATATTTTTTTTATAACTCTATTAGCATCCATAACTATACCAATTTGATCATTGTTACATATTATGTTTCGTGGAGATACCATCTTAGCACTAACAATCACCACGACTCAATGGGTATTTTCAAAGGGTTTTGTACAAATGTGAAATCTCTATTTTTCATTCTTTGGTTTTAATCAGGGATGAAATAACAAAAATCATACCCACTAAAGGATTCCATGCCTATCTCCCTCTCTTAGAAAACATTTCTAAACAATGGCACTGGAGGCAAATCACTTGGTTTTGTAAATCGAGGTATGTGTTTTTTTTGTGGGAAATAAGACATTATTTTTGTTGGAAATAACTGGGGTCTCCCTATTCTATCCAAGGGTCATGTTGCTTTCTCAGAAATCATATTTCTCCAAAGTATTCATCCTCGACATGATCGCATCAATGTCTTTGCGGAGCGCCACAAGAATCCTATCGATATGGGTTCCAACCTCAATCACATGGCTTCGTGAATAACAATAAAACTCCATCTAACTCATTAATGTCGTCTTTGTAGAGTTGGGACAAAGGCTCATTGAAGGATTCCAACACTCACAAATGCAATACTATGATGCATATTTTCTTTGTTCTTGGGTTGAGGAAAATTAAAAGACGTGATGAAATATTGTTTTATTTTCTAAAAAAGAAAATAATAGTGAATGGGAATTTATGTTGGTATAATAAATCCTTTCAAAAGTATGTTAAGAGGCTAACATGAGAGATTGACGCCAACTCACATGAAGAAAACTGAAATTGGTTATGGCTAAAGAGGAAAAATAAAAAAGGAAAGAAAACAATCCTCCTTGTGTGTTTACCTTGATCTTCTAAAAGACAGAGCACGAGAAAAAGATATGACTCGACAATGAATACATACCATAGTTATAAGATATCACATTGGAAAGAAGTACCCTATGGTGGAATCTATACAAGGTACTATGGGAGATAAATACAGTGTCATGGAAGCCATACCAGTGGGAGAAAAAGACTAGTAAACCGAAAAAAGGTTTTCCAAGACACTGCAAAAGGTTGTGTAGGTAGAGAGTTGAAATTATCCTTCTTCCTTTGTGTGGGGCTTTTCTTCCTCTCCCCTAGCCATCCCCATCTCTTCTATGACTCATATGACATTGGTGAGAGAACCCAACTCAACATGAATGGATGTAACATTCCATGACCATTGATACTATAACACACCATTTATTAAAATTTATAGACATGACTATAACACTCCCTCTCACCCATCATAATATATCGAGCTCTTGAAGGTGTTATCTATGAATTAACCCAACCTCTCAAGTTTGTTATGAATATGGCCTCACCAAAAATCCTTCTTTTCCAACGTTTGCAGAAATAAAATTTGATGCCATGATCGCATCTAGCTTGTCGCGGGATTTTGAGCGACATAAATTGCATCTCAATCCAACTCTTAGATCGAAAGTTATGACCACTTGAAGTTAGGCCAAAATCTTGATAACATATGGCATCCACATGTAATCTAAATGGCTCTCCGATGTTTGCACACACGATTCCGTGTCACGCCATCCCACCAAGGATGAGGTTCCACGGTCTTACAGCCAACGAAGACGAGGAGATTTTAAACACGGGTAGTATTCAGTTTCAGACCTCGCCCCCCATCTTAACTCCGAGTACACGAGGCGGACCTGATCATGTACATGGATCATTGATCTATATCGCGCCCCTATTGAACCTTCAAAAAGAAGCTCCCGGTTAAATAGTAGACCCACAACCAGGGTTTCCATGTTGAACACCCCCCTTTAAAGCCATGGTGTACTAGGGGGCACCATGGTGATAATGGGCCATTGAGTAGTATATGAATTTAAAACAATGTACTACATGAGCTTTTCTATAAATTTCATTTACTTTATCTCATTTTCATAAACATAAGTACAAGTCATTTAAACATAATAGATAAAATATAAATGCCTCTTTATGTATATCTCATTTAAAATAAATTTATATATATATC
>APFE031492643.1:7222-60956 GCA_000404065.3 Pinus taeda | reverse complement strand
CCCTAGAAGGCAACCCCTCTCTTTGTATGAGGGCATTGTATTTGAGGCCGTGAGATAGATGTGTATTCTGTGTGAGCGAGAAACAGAGAGGTGAGACTGTGAGAGAAGACATAGGATATTACAACGGATTTTCTGTAGGTTGTGTCTCTTCATTTTGCTGGATAATAGAAAGGGAGGACTGGCTGTTCGAGGTGGACGTAGCCCAAACTAGGTGAATCACGTATATCTGTGTCTCTCTTGTTTTGTGCGTTTTCTGTGTTTATATTTCTGCAATATTTTATGTGTTCCATTGCTCCATAATATATATAATATTCTAACAGGACATTTCAAACTCTTTCTTCATTACCAAGGCAAAATTTTGACTCATGTCTTCTTCATTACTACCAAAGATGATATCATCAACATACACAACAAGTATCAGCAACTTATCATTGTCAATTTTTATATATAGATTGCTATCAGTTGATCCTTTTATAAAACCTTGTTGATGGAGGTACTTATCCAACCGATAATACCACGCCCTTGGAGCCTGTTTAAGGCCATAGAGAGCCTTTTTGAGTCCACATACAAGTTTTGGATCATTTTGTAGAATAAACCCATCTGGTTGTTCAATATATACTTCTTCATTTAAGTATCCATTCAGAAAGGAAAATTTCACGTCCATCTGAAATAATTTGAACTTCTGAAGGCTAGAGAGAGCAAGGAACATTCTTATAGCCTCAAGTCTGGCAACTGGAGCAAATGTTTCTTCAAAGTCTATGCCTTCTTGTTGTGCATATCCTTTACAAGCAAGTCTTGACTTGTTTCTAACCACATCCCCATTTTCATTTAGCTTATTTTTGAAAATCCATTTTGTCCCTATGACATTCTTATCTTTTGGTCTAGGAACCAACTCCCAAGTGTTATTCTTTTCAATCTGCTCAAGTTCTTCCTGCATGGCCTTGACCTCGCATTCATCTTTGTAAGCCTCTCTTACATTTTGTGGTTCAGTGGAGGAGAGAAATGCTAGATAGCTTGAAGCTTCTGAAATGGTTCTTCTTGTTTGTACACCTGCTTCTTTCTACCCCAAAATTTGAGATTCTGGATGGTTCTTCTGAACGTATCTGGATGGAGTCTTTTCTTCTATCCTTATCTGTTCTTTTGGTGCCTCATGGTTTCTTCTTTGTCATGAATTTGATTTGATGTTGACGGATAGTCTTTGCCATCTTCGAAATCTTCAGATTTTACCTGTCTAGGAGTGTTTCCTTCTTCATCAACCACTACATCAATGCTTTCAACAATTTTACCAAGTCCTTTATTGTAACATTTGTAAGATTTTCTGTGGGGAGAGTAGCCAAGTAAAATGCCTTCATCTGCTCTAGGTTCAAACTTGCCAAGATTTTTAGCAGTCCTTTTAATGTAGCGTTTGCTTCCAAAAAGTTTGAAGTATTTTACCGTGGGAGTCTTACCGTACCAAAGTTCATGAGGAGTCCGAGTGTTGTTTACCCGGATGTTTTTCTTGTTGAGAATAGTAATAGCAGCAAATGTGGCTTCACCCCAGAAGGTTGCGGGAGTTCCAGACTCATCAAGCATAGCACGAGCCATTTGTTGAATCATTCTATTCATCCTTTCCACTACTCCATTTTGCTGAGGAGTCCTTACAGCAGAAAATTCCCTTCTTATTCCATGTTCTTCACAAAAATCGAAAAATTCATCTGAGGTAAATTCCCCTCCTCGATCAGATCTGAGGCATTTGATTTTGTGATCTGATTCGTTTTCAACCAAAGCTTTGAATGACTTGAACTTTTCGAAAGCTTCATCTTTATACTTCATGAGTCCTATCCAACACATCCTTGAAAAGTCGTCAATGAACAATATGAAATACTCTTCTCCTCAAGGTGACCTCTTCCTAGTTGGACCACATATATCGGTGTGGACAAGTTCAAGTGGCCTGCTAGATGATCCTTCCTTCTCAGGGAAATTAGTTATGGCTTGCTTACCAAATTGGCACGATTTGCATATTGTATTCTCTAGAATTCTGATGTCAGGAAGATCATGAACTGCCTGATATTTGCATGCTTTCCTAATCTGAGAGAAGCTAAGATGCCCCAGCCTTCTGTGCCATAGCCAGTGTTCATCATTCTTGCTTAAATAACATTGTTGTTGTTCTCCCTTGAGTACGTATAAGTTATTTGGAGTTCTTATGCCTCTGATCACTGTTTTTCTTGTATCAAGCTCACAAACAATACATCCATTTGGTCGAAATATTAGCTCAGTTCCTTGATCACGCATCTGACTGACACTCAATAGATTGTGCTTTAAGCCATCAACATACATAACATTTCCAGCCTTGACCTCTTCTTTCAAACGAACAGAGCCTTTACCTTTTATGAATGCAGAGGTGTCATTTCCAAATGAGACCTTATTTTCCTTTTCTAAGGCACTATATGACTGAAGTTTTTCTTTATTAACTATCATATGTTTCGAGCATGCACTGTCGATGTACCATTGATTTTCCTATCCTTCCACATATAAGGTTATCCCACATCTTTCCGATTGTGTTTCTTTCTTTTTCCATGTTTTGGAACTCAATGAAGCTTGCTCCTTCTGAGTTGTTTGCCGAAACCTGCTTCTGCATTCAGAGTCTTCATGACCAAAGTTGTTACAGATAGAACATTCTATTTCATTTTCAAGAGCAGAGAAGTTGTTGTAGGTTCTTTTCATGATTCTTGTCATACTCCTTTGTTTTTGAGCTTCCCTAGTCATGATGGTCTTATAGGCAACACATTGAGCAGCTTTATGACCAAAGTTATGACAAGAGAAACATTGGCCATTGAAGAAATTCCTGCGATTATCAAATCTACCAACCATATGATTGTAGTTTCCATCCATTCTTGAGCCAAATTGAGAATTATTTACCTGTGGTCGGTTGAGGCTTCTGTTCATCCTTAACGTGGATTGCCCCTGATTTATTTGATAATCTTTGATAATTCTTGAAGCAAATTGTCCCTGATTTCCCTGGTGATCTACATTATACTTTTGCTATCGATTGTCAACTTGTTCACTTCTCCTTGCTGCATCAAGATAACTTTTGGAGGTGGATGGATTTTGTGCTTGCTTCTGAGCTTGAGATACTTCTTCGAAATATCCGAGACGAGTCTTGATTAGAGGAGAACGTTGGACTTTGATAATCTCATCTAGAGTTTCAGACCCTTTAGCAAATCTGAGATTAATGGCTTTTGTTTTCTCGATTTCTTTTCTAAGTCCCACAATTTCACATTCTAACCCTTCATTGTGTTTATCTTTTTCAGCAAGTTGGAATGTTAGAGTATCTATAATCATATTCTTTTCCTCTAAACAAACTTTAAGTTTAGAAATTTCTTCATAAAGACCTTCTTCATTTATAGCATCCAAGAAATCAACATCTTCAAAACCCATCAAAAGTCTATCATCATTACCTTGTTCATCTTCATCACTATTTGACAATCCATCACTGTCTTCATGCGTGTATTAGCTCTTCTTATTCTGGTTTCTATTCCATCTAACGGGTTCCTTACCTTTGTCTAGTTTATCTTTATGAGGACATTTAGCAGCATAATGAACGACTCTTCCACAAACAAAGCATTTGAAAGGCAACTTACCTCTGAATCTACTAGTTCCCTGTTGAAGGTTCTTGACAAAATTTGATTCTTCCTCTTCTTCTGACATATATCTTGACTCATAGTAATCTCCTTTTCCTGAAGCCTTGAATGCAACTTCTCTCTTGTCTGATGGTCCTCATTTTCTCATTTCGTAAGCAGTTAGAATTCCGTGCAGCTGTGACATGGTAAGGCTCTGTAGATTCTGCTTCTCTTCTCTGGCAGAAACTTTTGAATCAAACTTGGGAGACAAATATCTTAGAACCTTTTCAACCAAAACAACTTCTTTTATTTCTTCACCCAAGTTTTTCATACAATTTATGATCTCATCTATATGTAGGAAATAGCTAGCCACACTTTCATCATTATGCATTCTGAGACTTTCATATTGAATTCTAAGAGTTTGTAATTTTGCTTGTTTTACCTGTTCATCTCCTTCATAGCTCAGAACGATCTTGTCCCATATTTCTTTTGCGCTTTTGAGTTGCATAACCTTGACGAATTCTAGTTGAGATAGACTTCCTAATAGAGTATTGACAGCTTTTGCATTTGTTTCATACTGCTTCTTACCAGCTGCATCTGTAGGAGTTGCTGATGGAAATCTGTATCCTATTTCCACAATATCCCAAACTTTTGTACCAAGAGATTGAAGATAGGTAGCGATTCTTACCTTCCAATAGACGAAGTTGCTCCCATCAAAAATTGGTGGCCTGATAGATGCTTTCTTTTCGTAGTTGCTCATGATGATAGATCTTCCTTCAAGCGATCAAGCTTTTCCTGAAGGACCTGCTCTGATACCAATTTCTGAAAATAATACTGAGAGGGGGGGGGGTGAATCAGTATTATCAAATTCTTTTTCAATTTATACAAACATTAGCAGATTTGACTAATGAAACTTACGTATACCTTCTAGACTTATAATTTAATTTATTCTTCAGAAGTTGATCATTAATATGTGTGTCAGAACCATATAACAGTAACCAGGAACAAGAAAGATAGAGTAGACAGTCACACCAAAGAACACAAGATATAAAGTGGAAACCCAATGTGGGTGGAAACCACCTGCTGCAATAAGTCTCTATCTTCCTTCAATTAGAAACTTCTTTTTACAATGATTCTGTATTGGTGCAGTCTTATACGAGCACACAAGCTTCAACTTGCAGAAGGCTACAACCTTCTCTCATTCTCCAGACTCTCTTGGAAGGGAGATACAACCCCCTTAGCTCTTGTACAAGATGAGGTACTAGTACGTAGGTGTTGACCTACTGAAGACTTCAACCTTCTCTTTTCTTCCAGGGACCATGTTTCATAAATTTTTAGACTGGATCCATGAATATCAATCAAACATCAAATAGATCTGCAATCAACCAATTTCCTTGTACAGATACTGAATCAATAATTTCTCAGCACACAACAACCAGACACCAATTCAGAACCTTGAACACTACAGTAATAGATAAAAGCAGCTAAAACATATTTCAAGAAAAGTCTGCAACTTCACCAATAGAAACCTGCAGGTATCCGCACCTTCCGTTGTGTCTAGCCTGCGAGTCTCCGCACCTGCACTATGTCAAACCTGCGAGTCTCCGCACCTACACTATGTCTAGCTTACGGGTCTCCGCACTTGCGCTATGTCTAGCCTACAGATCTCCACACCTGCCCTGTGTTGAGCCTGTGGGTCTCCGCACTTGCGCTGTGTCTAGCCTGCGGGTCTCTGCACTTGCGCTGTGTCTAGCCTGCGAATCTCCGCACCTACACTGTGTCTAGCCTGCGGGTCTAGATAAATTATCAGACTTCAATTATACCCAAGAATATCAGATTTACAGATCTGATCATGTGCCAAAGAGATCTTGACCCATCAATAGATCTGGCTTGTAATGCTCAGGTTTCTCCTTGATTCAGGTCTAGCTATAACTCACCAACCGATCACCAATATTTCAGATCTTGCTCTTCTTAAGATATTCAACACATCCGTACCCAACCAAATGATCTCCTTTCCTTTTTATAGTATAGGCCTTACTCAAACCATGGTCCAAAACCATAGAGGTCCAATACTAGGGACCCAAAACCTGGGTTCAATACTTTAGATGCAAAACTACGGACCAAAACCATAGGATCAAAAATGTCAGACTAAATACCATGGACCAACCATAAGATTTCCCATGTGCGCACATTTTTCTCTGCATGAAAGTGCGTGTACTTTACGTCCACATTTTTTTGTTTGGTACACCTGCAAAGATGTCTGCACCTTTTGATCGGCGCACCTGCAGACCCTGTTGATGTCCACAGCTTGGTGAACAGGAACCTATGGGTATCGCATTTTCTACTATTTTGAGAACCTGAGCTTGTGATCTATTATTTGAGTGAGTTGCCATAAAGGACAACACTTAGGTCATTGAGCCAAACCTGTGCCAAAGCTGTGTCATAATGCCAACATTTACTGTTGTAATTGAAACTTTGATCATCAACTCTCTCTAAGAGTGATTATTGTAACTCTGTTTTGATGCATAATATATAAACTTTGGTTGCTATTTTATCTTTGATTCTGGAGTAATCTTAAGCGGTGTATCCCTGGATGCTAAGGGCCTAGCCCCGGTGGAACACTTGCTCCTGTACCATTATTTCCAATTTGTGTGTGGTTTGATTTCTTTTACCCGCTCTGTTCAGTAATCTGATGTTCCATACTATTTTACATATCAATTTTGTTATATTTCGTTTCTAATTGAATAAGTAATGTTATTCTCTACAACAGGAATGTTGTGCTATTCATCATAACCGTATATCACATCGTTGTTCCTTTAACAATTGGCATTATCATATAACATTGATGTTCCTTACAGATTACCATTGCTGTTCAATTACAGAGTAATAGTGTTGTATATTCATAAATCGGTATTATTGTATTTATCTATGGTTTACTCTAGAACGTGATTTCTGTTCATTTGGGATTGCTATTCCATCATGATCACAATTGCTGTTCCTTTATACCTGAGATTCATACATGTTATATTGGAGCTCAAATTGTTGTTCCTTTTAACATAGGAGTGTTGTGTGTAATAGCTGATCTAGTTTACTGTACATTTACATTTGATTTAAGCTGCTGCCCTATATTTCATTTCCATTAGTTTGTTGCCTTATTTCCGGTTGCTATTCAGATCATTTCTAAAGTAAATATTGTTACTCAATTCCTGTAGAATATAGTTATTACTTCATTCATTCCTGTAGGTTAAGGTTTTGTTGTTCAATAGATTAGTCGTTGTTCCATTTCTTGTCAGTTGAATTATCATTGCTTCAGTGTGCAGAATGATCTAAAATTGTAGTGAACATTGGCATACGCTGTCCAGTTCCCAGATTTATGATCTTTTCCTTGATTGCTTTTTAATTGTATCAGTTTACAAAGGGAAGAGTTACCACTACTATACCCTTGACTAATAAATTCTTGTAGCTTTTTAAGTGCATGATTTGAGTTTTAAGTTTCTTTCTGAAAGTAGATTTTATGCCAAGCATCCATTTACTCGTCTTTTAAGAACTATACTACTAGCATTACTCTGACAAATGACCACCTCAAACTGAGTACACTTTTTGAGATAACAAATCATTCCTGGATTGACAATTAATGTAGGGTAAATAGAGGTGAAAAAGACACTTTTTACTGCTCGAAATTTTGGCGCCGTTGCCAGGGAAGAGTGTAGCCATTTGTTTCCTTTTCAGAGTAGTGAAAGTACCTACTGGGAAAGAATTAGGTTTTGAAAATGGAACGTAAGAACCTATGTATGAAGCATGTAATAGCCCTGCTCCTTTGCTCGCTTCCCTCCATATTTGTTGTTGTTTTGGGTAGAAATCAGTACTTGATTTGTGTGCATGACTAAGTAGAGAAAACCTAAAAAGAACCCCAAACCACTACCCAAGCCTGATAAAGATAAGGGGCCAGTGACCCTTTATTAAGTGGATAAATCATTCTTGCGGACAAGACCGATCTCCCTAGTATCAATTGATATCTAGTAACAAGCAAGACAAGCAAATCTACTTTTCTCTAAACATATTACGATTCATTAATAAAATCTAAGAGGCATTTTAGACCCTACCTTAAGCCCAACGCTAGTTTGTGGTGGCCTTGCTTCGACAGCTTCAAAGAGTTTCCTTTTAATAACCTGCAAACACAAACAAGCACACATCAAAGAACACCTGCATAGCTAATATAATAAATCATGTTCATCCTAGTGATCAAGGAGCCTATGAAATAAACCGTTAGACACATCTTATTGAGAAAAATAAACTTGATTGTATTAACTTTGAGAAAGAAGAACTTTACAACCTTGGTGCCTTGATGTTGTACAAGCTCTTCCCAAGTTCCAAGTAGGAATATCCTCTACTTTGACAAGCCTCACTCTCTTCCGAATGAGATCAAAAGGTGTGTAATATCTCCTCTCAAAAGCTCAATTAGGAAGACTAAGTTCCAACAGCATTTACCCTAAAAGCTATTCAGCTTTCAACCTTCCAAGTAACCAGCCCAAAGCTTCATTTTATAGTGCAAGGGAAGGAGGTTACAGGTCCACCATTGAAGGGATAGAGTCCTCCTTCAAGGGGATAAGATCCTCACACCAAGGGGTTAGCTCCTTAAGGATTGGGATGCATGAACCCTCAAGGAGCGAACTTGTCAGTGCAAGATTCCCTCTAGAAGCTTCTAGAATTGACTCAAAGTGAGTTTTTAAGAATAAACTTGTGCATTTTTTATTTTTACAGGGTTTGCACCCATGAACATAGAGAAAAAGTGGTTAGGTGCACAGGGAACATGACCAATGGGTGCGGTACCGCAGGTAATGCTAAGAGAAAGTGCGAAACCAGAGTTTTAGAGATTTTTAAGGACTTGCTCTCATTTTCAAAGTTTGATATGCAGAGCTGAGGTTTAAGACTTGCAAAGGAGGTATGTATGAGTGGTGATAGACTCATGCAGATTACAGAAAGTCATGGTGACAATTTTTTGTGCGATAGATTGCCCCCTAAAGTGCGAAGTCTGTACTAGATGAGGATGGTTTTTGTCATCTACGAAGAGTGAAGTGCTTTATCATTTCAAGGATCCTCTTGTGGATACGCCGGTTGGAACCCATAAAAACATTCAATGCAATATAATATATATTATATATATATAAATATATATATATATATATATATATATATATATATATATTATATAATATTATATATATATATATATATATATATATTATATATATATATATATATATGATCATATCATCGCTGAGGTAGGCATTCCCATACTCAGATCAAAACTAACTAGAAAACTATCTAAACTGCTCTGATATAGGAATAGACTACATCACAAGTATAGACATATGTAGACACAGTATGGGTGTAGCCATATGTTTATGAATAGTCCACTGTATAATGAATAACAAAATTCCTCGTAGCCTGGATGGTGGAAACTAGATCCAGGGTCTTCATTTCTGCTTCCCAAACTAGTACGATTCTATCCATGTGAATGAATGTGTCGAAGTTGAACATGGTATAAACCACTTGATTACCAGTCAATGATGTAAACAGTTAACAAGTGTGAAAGAAACCACTAGTAATGTCAATGGCCCTCAAAGTACTTAGTACAATCCATGAAATATGAATAAATGAGTCGATGTCGAACACGTCATAGAATCATTTGATCGAAGGTCAATGATGCAACCAATTGTCAAAAGCGAGAAACTTGCCATTGAGGCATGTAGATTTCAAGGTACTGATGATTTCTAGATCATATTTCTAGATAATGAGTTAGAGTCGATAGAAAGCGATCCGTCATAGGCAAGCCCACAACACGAAATCATAGCTCAAGTTTTGAAGAAATGTATTTGGCAAGGACTAACTCAGGGATGGTCAAGATTGATGACGGATATTTTGCAGATGAATGGTTTATTTGAACTGGCCTCTTGAACACATAACGACAGTACAGATGGCTTGGTGACAATTGACCCAAAGCTAATACATGGAAACCAACTGAAGACTTTCAATATGGTTTGATTAACTGTTAGGCAATGGATTTCCCAACCCAGGTGAAAAAAAAGTGTCGTGTTCAAGAGTGGTTGACTACTTTTCTGAACATAAAGTATAACAAACAGGTTCATTTTTCTCTCTTTTCCCCCACCATTTCTGGTAAGTACCTCTTTATTTTTGACAAGCTTGAGGAGGATAACATTTTCTTGATTATAAGCTCATCCTTCGGATGAGTCCAACTTAGTTTAACATTCAAACCCTAAGAAGGAGTGGTCCGTTCCTGTTTAAAATTGAACAAGTCCTTTATTGTTAAATTTTAACGAGTCTAGTATAGGAGAAACTCGGTGTTTTTCAATTTTAGGGAGTCAAAAGAAAAACTTAAGAAAACTCCATGGTTGTCATTTTTCGTAAATTTGTGTCTCCCAAACCCAAAAAAGTATGAAATAAAACTTGAGAGAACTGCTTGACCATTACGATCAAGGAGTACTTTTCATAATTAGTGCCTTCAATCTGAAAAAGTAAAAAAGCGATTGAAAACATGTCATTTTATTACCAATATCGAACTTGAAATGACAAAAGTCCAATGATCTTTTCATGTTTATACGGTCAGAAAAGAGTTGTAAGTGGACCATCCTTTTAATTCTGTTTTAACGAGTCTAAAAATAAAAACTCTGCAATCTTTTCATATTTTATGAGTCAGAAAATAGCTTAAAGAGGACTCCTATGTTTTTTGTTGAAAATAATCAACTCTCCTTGAACACCCAAAATTCTGCACAAAAACTGCAAACATTACTCATACCTGTTTAAAATTAATAAAAATGCATCAAAAGTGACCTTTTAAAGTGAAAAATAAACAAATTAAAAACTCATTTATTCAAAAAATCTTATAAAAAGGACTTTTGGAATTTCATTTTTATCATTTGACTTCAGAGTGAAAAGTAAGAGCTTTTGGTAGAAAACTTTCTATGAAGATTGTGGAAAATATGACCGTTGGAATCGAGAACCGTCCTCTCTAGGTAATCCACATCATCTTTATCTTGCATTTCAACCATTTCATTTTCATTTTTAGGGCTTTAAAATTCATTTTTAGGGAATTTGTTTGGTTAAAAATCGCTCGTGGTGGTTGCGCAGGTATACCATGTGTACCCTGCAAACCCCGAATTTTTCATACAAAAGAAAAAATGGGGTCCCGCACCTGCCCTTAAGGATGAGTATGAACCTATGCACTGTCCCTAACTCGACGGGTGCGGACCCTGCGAAATGCGTTTTAAAACCCCAACTTTTCTCATTTCTGCCCAAATGTTTTGAAATTACAAACTTCTAATCCACCTATTTTGCAATGCAGATACACAAGATGCTTGTTTGGCGGGAACGAGAACATGAAGATGTGGACCAAGCCACATTACTCCATCCACCTTCAATACAAGCATTAAGAGCATGCATATTATTGAAATTCTGGGCCATACCCGGCATGAGGGCTCAGGTAGACATTCTGCAATGGTTGGGTGACAGGTGGAGCACACAGGACCAGTGTTTCATAATTGGTGGCCACCGGATCGAAATCGAGCCAGAGGACATTTATTTTTTGACTGGTTTGTCAAAGAGAGGCGAAGGATTATCTCTATTCGGGTCTAGGCCAGGTGGCGAATCTGTTGCTAGTCTCCGACTAGAGTTTTGCAATGTCCAATCTATGGACAAATGGATAGATGTTAAGACCATCTCCCATCCTGAACTTAATGTGACCACATTTAATGTCACCAGATTGTGCGGGAGTGCAGCATTGCATCTAGCTACCGGGTCTCAAATGCGCATGGCAGTAGACTGCTTGCGAGGCACCATCTTCAACTGGTGCGATGTTGTGTTGGCCAATGTGAAAGGCCAATTGACTAGGGAAAAGAATGGAAAACTAAAGAACTTTGGATATGGTTTCTTAGTTGTGAGCTTTGGCCTACAGAGGGTACCTATGCTGGTTCCACAACACCTTTCTGTTGACGCTGGAATTCCCTGAGATCCTAGGATTACGCACTGGGTTGCAGTCATGGCTCATCATCCCAAGGAGGGGACTAAGGTTGTTTGATTCCCACTTGAGTATTTTCATTGGTTGGGAAACCAACTCTTTGTGATACAGGGCATTCCATATGCTTCGATGGATTATCGTGGTGATCCAAACATGGCTCTTCCCCCAGGAGAGAAATGGGATGATACAGGTAAAATTATTTTCAACATTTCCTAAAATTTTAAACTATTTTTTGTTTGTTTTTAAATCATCCAAAAGTGACAGTAAAAAGTTTTCAGATGTGGGTCCATGGAGACTAGCTACTCTCCAGCCTTACAGGTGAAGGCACCCTGCTACCGTGGCACCGACCCCACAGGACCAATCAGCAGAGACCTTGACCGAATTGGAGCATCATCTAGAGCGCTTGACAGGAGACATACCAGAGACTAGTATAGATGATATTCCTCTTAGGATATAGTGCTATGTGATTGGGGTCCCAGGAAAAGGTCCTGGGACCCCAATCACATAGTGTTGTAGCCTAAGAGGAATATCATTGTTGGGCCTCAGTTTTGATCTTATTTTGCTTTGAGAAACTTACCTAACCATCTATTTATCCCTCATTTTCACTCCATCCATTCCATTTTAATGAATATTTGATGTCTAATTAGGTATTTAACTTTAATTTGTCAATTTCTAAAGTTTTTATAAAAGTTTGATTATTTCTAATCTTCATACATAGTGAACTTGCCTCAAAGTAGAAACAACCCGGATTGATAATAAATACTTGTGTTAATTTAGTTACATAAATTAGCTCAACAATCATCTATACTAGTCTCTGGGATGTCTCCTGTCAAGTGCTCTAGATGATGCTCCAATTCGGTCAAGGTCTCTGCTGATTGGTCCTGTGGGGCCGGTGCAGTGGTTTCTTATCGTGATCATCATCAGGGATAGGATGATCGCCTTTGTAGAATTCATATGACATTTATATCTTTTTGTGCTATCATTTTTGCCGATCATAAGCTGTTTTTCAACCTATGATCGAAGATGATGTATATTTGACACACTTCTATGCTATGATATATCACTATTACTGGATATCTTGTATAACATGTTTATGGAATGCTTTTAAATTTACTGTCTTTATTATTGTAAATGTCTATTTAACATTTGAGAAGAAACTGCATCTGCTAATGTGTTTAAATATCTTGGAATATGTTTATATTCAATGTAGTCAAATTCATGTTCCAAGAGACGAACTCTCAAAAATAATCTTAATAATACTGGATTTCTAATGGCATAAACCCTGTTAAGCTGTAACACAACGAGTTCAGAATCTAACCTTACAATCAAACTCCGAATCCCAAATGAGATGGACTCAGATAATAACTCAATCACTGCACTATACTCTGCAATGTTATTTGTTGTTTGACCAAGGCTTACCCCATGCATAGATACTAACTCATCAGAGGGTGAATAGATAACCCAAGCTGCGGAAGAAATATTCCGTGTACTATGACAAGCATTATCAGCAAAACCAATGTATGTTTGAGGCAACGCCGACATCTGCAATATCAAGAGTAAAACCAAGATAAGAAGGAATAATGACAAAACACTTTCTAAACTAGGCACACTTTCTAATCTAAAACACACCAACTAGAAAGAAATCTATTCTAACAGGAATCTCCACACTAAACTCTAAGCATAATATCTTTTCAGGTAAAGGCCATTTCTAGGTCTACCTAAAGAGACACTGTCAAAATCTACAAATTCATAGGCCCCTTTGGCCAGTGTTTGCTTAACAACAAAAGGACCATGCCACATGGGTACAAATTTTCCAGCCCCTAGCTTATCATTTGCTTGATCGTATAATAAAACTAGGTCCCCTTCCGAAAAATTACGAGGTGTAACATTTCGATCATACTGAGATTTTATCCTTTTTGCGTGAGTCTCGATTGCTAATGCAGCATCACATCGATTCTCATCTAATTGAGCTAAGTATAAAAAATATTTTTCCTCCTCGGAAGTGGCTAGAAGTAATTCTACGACTATTTGCAATGACGGGTTTTCGCATTCAATGGATAACATGGCTTCCAACCCGTAAACAAGCTGAAAAGAAGTGAAACCTGTTGATGTTTTAACTGAGGTTCGGTATGCCCAAAGTGTTGAAAATAACATGTTATGCCAATTCGACCGATGAATACCAATGATTTGTCTGATCATGGTGACTAGAACTTTGTTGATTGCCTCAACCAGACCATTAGCCTATGGGTAATATGGAGTATAACTATTGTGACGCAGGCCAAGTTGATCTGCAGCTCAGTCATCTTGATGTTTCGGAAATGGCTCCCATGATCAGTGATAATCACTTGAGGAACACTGAACCTAGAAATTATATGATTGAAAACGAAAATAACAGCATTTTTGCTGTCTACCGAAATTGTAGGCATCGACTCGGCCCACTTGGTAAAATAATGTACCACAAGGATGATATACGCATGCCACCCTACAAAGGAACCTCCTAAAAGGTCCTGGGACCCCAATCACATAGCGCTGTAGCCTAAGAAGAATATCATCTATACTAGTCTCTGGGATGTCTCCTGTCAAGTGCTCCAGATGATGCTCCAATTCGGTCAAGGTCTTTGCTGATTGGTCCTATGGGGTTGGTGCAGTGGTTTCTTATCATGATCATCATCAAGGATATGATGATTGCCTTTGTAGACTTCATATGACATTTATATCTTTTTGTGCTATCATTTTTGCCGATCATAAGGTGTTTTTCAACCTATGATTAAAGACGATGTATATTTGACACACTTCTATGCTATGATATATCACTATTACTGGCTATCTTGTATAACATGTTTATGGAATGCTTTTAAATTTACTGTCTTGATTATTGCAAATGTGTATTTAACATTTGAGAAGCAAATGCACCTACTAATGTGTTTAAATATCTTGGAATATGTTGATATTCAATGTAGTCAAATTCACGTTCCAAGAGACGAAATCTCAAAAATAATATTAATAATACTGGATTTCTAATGGCATAAACCCTGTTAAGCTGTAATACAAGAGTTAAGAATCTAACCTTACAATCAAACTCCGAATCCCAAATGAGATGGATACAGATAATAACTCAATCATTGCACTATACTTTGCAATGTTATTTGTTGTTTGACCAAGGCTTACCCCATGCATAGATATTAACTTGTTAGAGGGTGAATAGATAACCCAAGTTGCGGAAGAAATATTCCGTGTACTATGCAAGCACCATCAACAAAACCAATGTACGTTTGAAGAGACACCGACATCTGCAATATCAAGAGTAAAACCAAGATAAGCAGGAATAATGACAAAACACTCTCTAAACTAGGCACACTTTCTAATCTAAAACACACCAACTAGAAAGAAATCTATTCTAACAAGAATCTCCACACCAAACTCTAAGCATAATATATTTTCAGATAAAGCCCATTTCTGGGTCTACCTAAAGAGACATCGTCAAAATCTACTAATTCATAGGCCCCTTTGGCTAGCTTTCGCTTAACAAAAAAATGACCATGCCACATGGGTACGAGTTTTCCAGCCCCTAGCTTATCGTTCACTTGATTGTATAATAAAACTAGGTCCCCTTCCAAAAAATTACGAGGTGTAACATTTCGATCATACTGAGCTTTTATCCTTTTTGCGTGATTCTTGATTGCTAATGCAGCATCACATCGATTTTCATCTAATTGAGCTAAGTATAACAAACATTTTTCCTCCTTGGAAGTGGCTGGAAGTAATTCTATGGCTATTTGCAATGATGGGATTTCGCATTCAATGGGTAACACAACTTCCAACCCATAAACAAGTTGAAAAGGAGTGAAACCTGTTGATGTTTTAACTGAGGTTCAGTATGCCCAAAGCACTGAAAATAACATGATATGCCAATTCGACCGATGAATACCAATGATTCGTTGGATCATGGTGACTAGAACTTTGTTGATTGCCTCAACCAGACCATTAGCCTGTGGGTAATATGGAGTAGAGCTATCGTGACGTAGGCCAAGTTGATCTGCTAGCTCAGTGATCATGATGTTTTGGAAATGGCTCACATGATCAGTGATAATCGGTTGAGGAACACCAAACCTAGCAATTATATTATTGAAAACGAAAATAACAGCAGTTTTGCCGTCTGTCGAAAATGTAGGCATCGCCTCGGCCCACTTGGTAAAATAATCTACCGCAAGGATGATATATGCATGTCACCCTACAAAGGAACCTCCTAAAAGGTCCTGGGACCCCAATCACATAGCGCTGTAGCCTATAAAGAATATCATCTATACTAGTCTCTGGGATGTCTCCTGTCAAGTGCTCTAGATGATGCTCCAATTCGGTCAAGATATCTGTTGATTGGTCCTGTGGGGCCAGTGCAGTGGTTTCTTATTGTGATCATAATCAGGGATAGGATGATCATCTTTGTAGACTTCATATGACATTTATATCTTTTTGTGCTATCACTTTTGCCGATCATAAGGTGTTTTTCAACCTATGATCGAAGACGATGTATATTTGACACACTTCTATGCTATGATATATCACTATTACTGGCTATCTTGTATAACATGTTTATGGAATGCTTTTAAATTTACTGTCTTGATTATTGCAAATGTCTATTTAACATTTGAGAAGAAACTGCATCTGCTAATGTGCTTAAATATCTTGGAATATGTTGATATTCAATGTAGTCAAATTCATGTTCGAAGAGATGAACTCTAAAAAATAATCTTAATAATACTGGATTTCTAATGGCATAAACCCTGTTAAGCTGTAATACAACAAGTTCAAAATCTAACCTTACAATCAAACTCTGAATCCCAAATGAGATGGATTCAGATACTAACTCAATCACTGCACTATACTCTGCAATGTTATTTGTTGTTTGACCAAGGCTTACCCCATGCATAGATACTAACTCGTCAGAGGGTGAATAGATAACCCAAGATGCGGAAGAAATATTCCATGTACTATGAAAAGCACCATCAGAAAAACTAATGTATGTTTGAGGAGACGTTGCAATATCAAGAGTAAAACCAAGATAAGCAGGAATAACGACAAAACACTCTCTAAACTAGGCACACTTTCTAATCTAAAACACACCAACTAGAAATAAATCTATTCTAACAAGAATCTCCACACCAAACTCTAAGCATAATATCTTTTCAGGTAAAGCCCATTTCTGGGTCTACCTAAAGAGACACCGTCAAAATCTACTAATTCATAGGCCCCTTTGGTTAGCTTTCGCTTAACAACAAAAGGACCATGCCACATGGGTACGAATTTTCTAGCCCCTAGCTTATCGTTTGCTTGATCGTATAATAAAACTAGGTCCCCTTCCAAAAAATTACGAGGTGTAACATTTTGATCACACTGAGATTTTATCCTTTTTGCGTGAGTCTCGATTGCTAATGCAACATCACGTCGATTCTCATCTAATTGAGCTAAGTATAACCAACATTTTTCCTCCTCGGAAGTGGCTGGAATTAATTCTATGGCTATTTGCAACAACGAGATTTCACATTCAATGGGTAACACGGCTTCCAACATGTAAACAAGCTGAAAAGGAGTGAAACCTATTGATGTTTTAACTGAGGTTCGGTATGCCCAAAGCGCTGAAAATAACATGTTATGCCAAGTCGACCGATGAATACCAATGATTCGTCGGATCATGGTGACTAGAACTTTGTTGATTTCCTCATCCAGACCATTAGCCTGTGGGTAATATGGAGTAGAGCTATCGTGACGTAGGCCAAGTTGATCTGCTGGCTCAATCATCATGAGGTTTCAGAAATGGCTCCCATGATCAGTGATAATCGCTTGAGGAACACCGAACTTAGCAATTATATGATTGAAAATGAAAATAGCAGCAGTTTTGCCATCTGCCGAAAATGTAGGCATCGCCTCGACCCACTTGTTAAAATAATCTACCGCATGGATGATATACACATTCCCCCCAGCCGAGTGAGGGTTACATGTAATAAAATCGATACCCCACTTTGCGAAAGGACCAACGGAAATTATAGGGTGGAGAGGAGCAAGTGGAGCACGCATCTTTCGATAAAAAATTTGGCAATTGTGGCATTTCTGGACTGCATTGATACAATATTTAAATAAGGATGGCCAGAAATAACCAGCGCACAATATCTTTTGGGCTATGGCATACCCAGACATATGACCACCACATGCTCCAGAGTGACAGTCATTCAGAACCTTTTCATCTTCCTCATGAGTTAAACAATGACGGGAAATAGAATCCACTCCATGATGATAGAGTGTATCTCCAATAATTCTATATTGTTGGGATTGGAAACATATTTTCCTTCACTGGGATCGTGAGATTTCAGGCCAAAAATATTGGGTTTAGAGATAGACAATTATATCTCCATACCACGGATCAAGGGTACTAATAAGAAACAAAGATTCATCCGCGAGGGATTCTTCTACCACAATGTCGGTATCAATATGCGAGAAGTCACACATCAGTTCCGCGAAAACCAAAGACTTCTTTGACTTGGATTTTTCAAATTCCAGGTCAAATTCCTACAGGATAACAATCTATTTGGAATACTTTCCCCCTAGAAATTGTTTAGTCAAATATATTTCATAGGGTTACAGTCAGAAAATACTGTGGTTTTGCATAGTAGAATGTAGTGACAAAATCGTTGGACAACTTGAACAGCTGCCAGAGCCAATTTCTCCACATGTGAATACTTAAGCTCAGTCGGATTCAGAGTTCAACTAAGATAGTAAATCACATGTTCAGCATTGAATTCATCTTCCTGAACTAAAACCATCCCAATGGTGGAATGAGAAGCGGCGAGGTACAAAAAGTAATCCTGGTTGTATTTGGGAGGATGCAATAACGGTGCATGGGTGAATGCGTGTTTAAGTGCATCAAAAGATTTCTGAGCTATCTCATCCCAAAAGAATGGAGTGTTCTATTTCAAGAACCTGGTAAAACCTTTTGTTATCTCAGCATAGTTAGGAATGAATCGACGTAAAAAGTTTTCTTTCCCTTGCAAACTTTGGAGTTGGCGAAGAGTTGAAGGCGGAGGTAATTTAACAATGGATTCAACCTTTGAGGGATCGACACGAATGCCGGCTTTTGAAACAACAAATCCTAGTAAGTGACCCATTTCTATATAGAAAACACATTTGTGTGGATTCAACCTAATTCGATAATGCCTACATCTCATAAAAATGTCTCTTAAATGAGTGAGATGATCAGCTCTACGTAATGAATGAGCAGGTAAATCATTGAGATAAGGCTGAACAATGTGGTTGATGTCGTGAAATGCATAAGACATAGCCCATTGAAAAGTTGCTCCGACATTCTTCAATCCAAAAGGTAATTGTCAATAAGCAAAGGTCCCCCATGGACAAATGAAAGCCATTTTTGATTGATCAGTAGGGAGTATGTTAATTTGATTGTAACCGGAAAATCCATCCATAAAGGAGAACATTTCACTGCCGGCACAATCATCAATTATTTGATCGATATAGGGAGTTGGATAATTGTCTTTAGAACAAGCTCGATTAATATCACTATAATTAATACATATTCTTATCATTCCTTGCTTTTTGTTAACAGGAACAATATTCGATACCCGATCCGTTAAAGGAATCGGATATATGAAACCTGCTCGAAGTAATTTCTCAACTTCGGCTTTAATAGCAACATCTTTTCTTGGATGTATCTGACGCAAACATTGCCGGACGGGTTTAGCATACAAGTAAGTTTTTATTTCATGGACAATAATTGATGGATCGATTCTTGGTATTTATTCGTATGACCAGGCAAACACATCACGGAATTCTTGAAATAGGGCTTTATAAGTTTGGATTTCCTCGTCCGTACAAGAAGCACCTATATGAATGTTTTCAATAATTCTAGGTTTCATTGAAATGTCAATAGGAATTGTTCGAGAACTATTTCCCAAATTTGACTCAGAATCAAGATGTTGCAATGGATTCTATGGTTCCTTGACATAATCCGTGGTAAAAATAGATGAGAAATCATTTTCAAAATGATCAAGCTCAGGTAAAAATGAAGATCGATGATGAAGATCTTCCCATGGTAAACCATCAACAAATAAAATCTCACGAATCTGCTCATCAGTGTGAACAGGTTCAAAAAAAGGTGTTGAATCTGAGGTTGAGATTGAAAGTGACTCCCCATTGACCACATTCATTGGATCAATTTTGGTTGAACTAGAGTCGGAAAATGACTATACCGCCTGATATGCAACTTCAAAGGGACTCAAGGGCATTGCATCACCAAATGAGTCCACCTCGGAATTGGAAGGTACAATCCAAGGATCATCAAAAGCAATAGTATTCGATGAAATCATGTGAATGGTTGCAAACGAAGGTGATACGTTAGGAGGAGGAAAAGAAAAAGTTCCTAGTAAACTAGAATCTTTGATCAATCCCACCCCAACATCCTTATAAGGGATAGCTATTTTATCGACATGTTGAATACTCTCAGAAGAGGCTGGGTCAGATGAAAAATAATTTAACTAATCTATTGTAACGATCTTTCCATTATGAGGAAATTTAATAAGCCGAAAGACCAATGAAACAATAGCAGTCATAGCGTAAGACCAACTACGACCCAAAAGAAGGTTGTAATCTAGAGGGGCATCAACCACTTCCACATCTAGATTAACAATTTTTCCTTTTACCCCTATAGGTAAATCATGTATAATGCCAAAAGGATGAAATCCTTGGCCATCAAAAGCCTTCAAAATTGTCAGGGATTGATTGAGTGTAGGAGAACCAAGTGATCTCCAACACTGAATCAACATAATACACGCAGAAGCTCCCTCATCAATCACAATCCGAAAGCAAGGTCTATTTTTGACTAACACTGGGATCTGGAAAGCCATTTTATGAGGTAAGCAAGGTGTACTATTTTCTAAATTGAAGATTATAAGGTTGGAATCCTGAACATCAACAACTCCTATTGCAGACAATAGTAATTTACGCTGTGCTGGATATGATTGTAGCACCTCCATAGCCGACATTTCTGAAGGGGATATAGCTAAATCTTCAACAATGTTATAGTTCTGAGCAGCTCCCAGAACTAGGAGGAGTTGAATTTGACGGGTTTGAACTAGAAGATTCTAGTTCCTTACCACCAACAGGATTCTTACTTCCATAATCTTGTGATCACGTCGCAATCCTAACATGGGACATCATCATAATTGGTTCTTCTGAGGCATTTGAGGAAGAACCTATCATCTTACTATCTTGACTAGGAAAAGAATCCTTCAAGACAGCTGGAATTTGAGAACCTTTGATGATTTTCGAAACCTTAGCTCGATGTGGACAATCTCTTGTAAAGTGCTCCTCAACATAGATGAGACAAGGATAGTGAGGTTTACATTT
The DNA here is from genome assembly GCA_000404065.3 of Pinus taeda. NCBI lineage: Eukaryota > Viridiplantae > Streptophyta > Pinopsida > Pinales > Pinaceae > Pinus > Pinus taeda. The sequence continues at coordinate 39,911 of APFE031492643.1, read as the reverse complement.
CTCGTCAGTAGAATTAGTTTTTTCTGGTTTCTCTTTTTCATTTTGCTTATCTTTCTTCTTCCCTTTCTTTTTACTGCTGGATTTTGAATTGGCCGTAGAAGATTCTACAACATGAATATCGGTAGGAACTTCAGCGGAAGCTTCTCTTGTCGGGGAATCTGGTAAAGTTATAATAGGAGAAGAATTCTTTGCAGATTTCTTCTTACTCTTGGTATTAACTGTACCAATCATACCATCAGTGGTATGAGACCCTGAAGGAGTTGCAATTATTTGATTTTGTTTGGGAAGATCATGAATTTTTTCATGTAAAGTACTTGACTGCGTATAAATGAGGTCAAGGTACTGAGCTTGAGAAATTACTTGCTCCTCAGTAACTACTCCTGCCTTAGCTACATCTTTAGTGATTTTAGGTAATAATGATTTAACAAACCATTCTGCCAAAATTTGATCCGGGATAAAAACTTTCACTAAACGTCGTCGATGTCGCCATTCTTGAATATGGTCTGAAATATATGTAGACGTTGACTGTTTTAATGAAGTTAATAATTACGTGCCGTTGTCATATATGACAGGAAACTGAAAATGAGTTAAGAATGAAGTAGCTAACTGACTAAAATTATAAAAAGAGCTTTGTGGCAACTCAATGTACCACTTAGCCGCAAGACCAATTAGAGTGCGTTGAAAAAGCTGTAAGGGAATTGAATAATCTATAATGGAATTTGATGCACACCAGAGGTGGTAAGTCATCACATGATTCGACGGATCCTCTCCTGGTTTACCCTCAAACTTCGGAATATCACTTGGCAACTTATTAGGCATTGGCGGCCAGTATGGAAGATAATAAATTGGATCATTCGTAAGGCACAACAAGTCAGGTAAATCCAAAGTTGCGATGAACGGTAACTGACGGTTAGGGTCTCGAAAACCTTGGGTCACAAGACCAGCTCTAGGAGGAGGATACCCAGGATAACCTGGAATTGGATTTTCATTTGGAATATTATATCCTCCCAGAAAACCAGGATTAACCAGACCAAACTGGGGTGTTGAGATTGAGGTTGGTGATATGTATACCCAGGGTATGGTTGATACCGATAAAGTGGGCTTTGCACAGTAGGACCGTATTGGTACTCTTCCTGGTATGGTTGATAAGTAAATTGAGGTTGACTTGTGACAACCGTACTTGGACCAAGTTGTCCTACAGGCATCTAAACCGAAGTCTGAATTGTAGGTCCAGACTGGGGTAAAGAGGTATGAGGAGTTGATACAGGAACAATAGAAACCAGAGCTGTAGATAATATAGAAGTAGGTTGGGTAGATTGAACAGAGGTTCCAGTAGTTTCCGTAGTCGATTGAGGTGGAGTTCGAGGTGAACTAGGCCTAGACTGATGAGCTACACTAGGTGCAGAAGTTTGAATAGTAGGCTAGACGGGTTGCTGGGTTGAACCAGAAACCAAAGGTTGTTCAGATTGAGATGAAAACTGCACATTTGGTTGCAAAATCTATTGAGTTTGAGATGGATCCCACACCATATTCATTCCGGGTAAGGACCCATAACAGGTGAGCATACGGAAGACCATAACCAGGTTGAGTTTAGGACTGATAATTGAAAGGTACATTTCCAGTTCCTTGAACAAATGGTTGACCAAAAGGTGGTTGGAAACCTTTAGGTTGGTACTGACCTTGAGGTTGATAACCTTGAGGCACGTACTGAAACTGGGGTTGACCTTGAGGCATATACTGAGTCTGAGGTTGACCTTGAGGCATATATTGAGTCTGGGGTTGACCTTGAGGCATGTACTGTCCCTGAGGTATGTACTGTCCTTTAGGTTGCCCCCCAGGCAGTATTTGACTGCCTTGAGATTACCTCCCAGGCAGTATTTGACTACCTTAAGGCTACCCCCCAGGCGGTATTTGACTACCTTGAGGTTGCCCCCCAGGCGGAATCTGACTACCTTGAGGTTGCGGATTTGGAATAGCACCAGACATCATAAGAATCTCTTCTACGCTCAACGGTGGATTTCCATTGTGACCAGTTGATACCCCATGTTCGATGGGTTGAGGAGACACTCCTGAAAAAGTACCAGAAACTCACTGATAGCCAGAAGGAACAGAAGGACCGCCATATAAAAATGTTTCCGGATTTTGGGAAAACATGGATGACCGGTTTGACATATTCGAAGGAGGATAATAACCTCTAAGCATAGGATGAAAAGGAATACGAGGTGGTGAAGCAGTGAGACCCGGATTTTCTAAAAAGTTCGTCAAAGATACGTACCAAGCGTCACTTCGAAAAGGATTGTAAAAGATAGATTCACGCTCCTTAAGTTCTAAAGTTGGTTGATTTTCAGGGAGAGATATACCTTCGTCCGAACTAACAAGTTCTTCAATAGAAATGAGTCCAGAAGGAAGATTTTGGGTAATCATACTTCCTACCCTAGGTGACCCAGGACCATTAGAAATTGGAGAAGCAAATCCTGAGGATGGAGTAGCAGCAGGTTCGGTTTCAGGTTCAGAAATTTCAGGTTCTTCAACTAATTCACTAGTAGAAGAAAAACTACCAGTAACTTCAGAAAATGAAATTGGTTCAGAAATATACTCTGTTGCTGGAACTTGATAATCAGGGTGAATAATTAAAGATGATTCTCTGGTCTCTGGTGACCCAACTCTACTTTCAATAGGTGTGACAAGAGCTCTTAGCCCTTCAAGTTGATTTGGTGTATATTCGGGAGGCTGCCCCCGAAGTCTACAGGATTGTCTCGGTAATTCAACCACGATTAATTAATTAATTACTTCACACGAAAACAAGGAAAATCTCAAGAAAACTACCTAAAGTCTCTAAAGAACCAAACAATTGAATCACACACCTAACAATCTAAGAGGTCAAACCACACACAAATAGTAATTTTCTGTACCGAAAACACTAGTTGGTGATGAAATCCAACATTGCAGAATTCAATACAGAAATGGCGGTTGGAACAGTTACCCCGACAACCTGCTTAATGAAACAGACTGGCACAAGTTTCTCCACAAAACCGTCTCGAGTGAAGATAATCCCCTAGAGAGTCCAAGTGAGTCTAGTCGACGTCTGCTCCAGGTACAGTGGGATCTTCCCTCCACCGTCACCTTAGGAAAGAACCCTATAGATTATGGCCACTAATATTACCAACAGAAACAAATATACCTGGGCGAAGAGTCTACGATCTGATACACACGCAAGGGCAGAGTAACAAAGCTCAATCCCCTTAAAGGCTCCTTGACATAATCCAAGGTATACCAACAAGTGACCCTAGGCTCCTCGACAATGGTCAATCCGAGGTTTACCGTTTTTAATAAGTGAATATCTTCTATCATTCCCATTGAGGAAGGATTGATTCCCACACTAGTTCAGATATGATCTCGTGCTTCTCCTTTAAGAGGAGCTTTCCCGGAGCATAGATGTAACAATTGGAATTTCACCTTACTGCAAGATTGACTACTTGTTTGTTTAAACTATCTTGGAGAGTTAATTACTCCCTACTCCAAGATATTAGCCTAAGCTATGTTGGTGAAAAGAGCCCTAGAAATGAAAAAATTACTAGATGAATTTTAATTAAGCGCTGTGTTATTTAGGCTGTTATTACTCAAAAGGGTAAATGGATATGAAACCAATGGTGTGATGACCCGACCCAAAACTGAATGCAATTGAATATGATAATGTAATATTTTAAATTCTATGAATCCTAACTAAAGTAAGGAGAGAGTTTCCATTCACTTCCAACAATGCAAAAAATTGATCACTAAGAGAAAATATAACAAATTCTCTAATGCATTAATTTCATCAAGAAAAACTAATGCAAGTCAATTCCAAAACAATTTTTATTTTTATTTTTGTGTGTTTAAAACAAGCATAAAAATATGTAAATTCAAATCAAAGAAAATTGATCTAAATCTACGATTGATTTTTCAGAATGTAAACTATGCAATTGTAATCTACGCACAATTCACTTGAAAAGTATGCAAATGTAATCTAGGCACAGTTTTCATTCATATTCCGAAAACGAGAATTCTAATTATGCAAATGTGATCTATGCAAGAGAATTCTCAAACACAAGATGATTCTAATGTAATCTAAGAACCAATCAAGTGCAAGTCAAGAAAATTGGGTGAGAGTTCCAAAGATCAAAAAATAAAAACACTCAAAGGCGATTAACACTCATACACAATTGTTTTTGCAAAAACAAAAGAAAAAAGATGCAAAATTGTGAAAAGACTGAGATAAACCTCTAAGTAATGACCAAAGGAAATCAAACTAAGAATTTCTCAAAAGAGAGACTCAAAACACCCAATTAACTTAATGAAGATTGATGAGATGAAGAATTTGCTGAAAGAAACTCATAAAGAAGGCTTTTTGACAGGACACATGCAGATCTGAGTAGACACTAAAAGCTATAAAATAATCTAAACTAAACTGGACAAAAAGATTTTAGGATTTTCAAAAATTTTGACAGGGTCCGCAAGCACCCAGTGAAACCAAGTGCGGTACCACTCTATGCAATAAAGTAACAGTGCAGATAGGTCCACATTGTAACTCAAATAGAACGTGTGGTCCTCATAAAAATTTCTAAAAAACAAAAAAAAAATCTAAGACCTAAAAAATACCTAATCCCACACACATCAAGAAAAAACCAGAAACAAAAAACTCAATTTTCTCGAATCAAAGATAAAGGAAACTTAAACAATCAAATCCTGTCCCCAGCGGAGTCGCCGATTTGTTAAGTGGATAAATCGTTCTTGCGGACAAGACCGATCTCCCTAGTATCAAATGATATCTAGCAACAAGCAGCACAAGCAAATCTACTTTTGTCTAAACATGTTTCAATTCATAAATGAAAACTAAGAGGTGTAATAGACCCTACCTCGGTCCAACGCTTGTTTGTGGCAACTTTGTTCCAACAACTTCAAGCAGTTCCCTTTTAATAACCTGCATACACAAACAAACACACATCAAAGAACACCTGCATAGATGATATAATCAAACGTGTTCATTATGAAGATCAAGGAGCTTATAAAATAAACCATTAGAGACAGTTCATTGAGAAAAATAAACTTGATTGTATTAAATTTATGAATAATTGAACCTTACAACCTTTGCCTGGATGTTGCACAAGCTCTTTCCAGGGTCCAGTAGGAATCTCCTCTTCTTTGACAAGCCTCACTCACTTCCCAAATGAAATGAAAGGTATGTGATCTCTCCTCTCACAAGCTCAAAAAGGAAGTCTAATTTCTAGCAGCATTTACCCTCAATAATCTTCAACTTTCAACCTCCCCTACAACCAGCCCAATGCCTAAATTTATAGTGCAAATGGAGGAAGTTGCAGGTCCACCATTGAAGGGATAAGTTCCTCCTTCAATGGGATAAGCACCTCATATCATGGAGTTAGCTCCCTTAGTTATGGAATGAATGAACCAAGGTCGAGCGGACTTGCTAGCATAATATTCCTTCTAGAAGCATCCAAAAGTGACCCAAGGTGAGTTTTTAAGAGTGAACTCATGCCTTTTTAACTTTTACAGGGGTTTGCACCCATCACTTAAGAGACAAAGTGGTCAGGTTCGTAGGGGACATGACCATTGGGTGCGGTACCACATGCAATGCTAGGAGAAAGTGCGAAACCAGGATTTGAGATATTTTTAAGGTCTTTCTCCCATTTTCAAGGCTTGACATGAAGAGCTGAGGCTTAAGACTTGCAAAGGAGGTATGTATGAGTGGTGATGGACTCACACAAACTGTAGAAAGTCATGGTTATAATTGTTTGTGTAACAATATGATAATCCACATCCTAATCACATGTACCTTATTGTAACCTATGCATAAGCTCCCTGTACTTGTTTTCCTGCATGTAAGATTTGATCTTGTAAATTTGTCCCATATGAGCTCACTGTTGCAACATGGTTCAACTGCATTTTCTTGCTGAGAGAATCCAGAATCATGTTCTCATTACCCTTGATGTATTTTATCTTTAAGTCAAACTCACTAAGGGTAGCCAACCATCTAGCTTACATGGCATTCAAATTTGGCCAGTCAAACAAATATCTCAACTCACCGTGATCACTCATTAACACAAACCTCCTGTCAAGAAGATAATGTCTCCATATCTTTAAGGTATGAATAATAGTTGCCAACTCAAGATCAAGAGTCACATAGTTCTGCTCATGCTCATTTAGTTTCCTAGACTCATAGAATATCACTTGTCCCTACTATATAAGGACTCCACTAAGCCCTCTCTTGCAAGCATCTATACATACTACAAACTCTTTATCTGGATATGTAATATTTAACATAGGAGAATTTGCCAACAACTGATTCAACTGCTCAAAACTGCCTGCACACTCATCTATCCATTCAAACTTCTTACCTTTCCTATGCGAAGATGTAATAGGATATGCAATGCGTGAGAAGTTCCTGATGAACCTCCTATAGTAACCTGCTAAACCCATGAATGATTTGACTTCCTCTACATTTCTAGAAGTTTCCCACTCCATAACAAACCTTTATCTTCTCCAGATCTACTGGTATGCCATTCTTGGAAGCAACATGTCCCAAGTAGTGTACTCCTATTTGAAATAAACTACACTCACTAAGCTTAGCATACAATTGATGCTCTCTTAGCAGTCTCAACATTGCTACTAAATGATGAACATGTTCTTCTTCATTCTTAGAATATATCAAGATGTCATTAATAATACAATAACAAACTTGTCCAAATAATGACGCAACATACTATTCATCAAACACATAATAGTAGATGGAGCATTAGTCAAACCAAATGGAACTACAACAAACTCATAATGCCCATACTTGATTCTGAAAACAAACTTGTAGATGTCCTCTTCTTTGATGCATCCTTTATGGTATCCTAATCAAAGATATATCTTTGAGAACATTCTTGCTCCCTTCAACTGATCAAACAAGTCATCAATCCTCGATAATGGATACATGTTCTTTATCATCACCTTGTTCAGTTGTCTATAATCAATGAACAATCTAATAATATCATCCTCTTCTTCACGAACAATACTGGTGCACCCTAGGTGATATAATTGGCCTAATGTATCCCTTGTCAAGCATTTCCTTCAACCACAACTTCAACTCCACTAACTCTAGAGTGCTCATCCTATAAGGCGTCTTTGGTCATGATGATGCCTCTGATACTAACTCAATACAAAATTATACTTCCCTATGTCGGGGCAACTTTGGAACCTCTATTGGAAACACATCCCGAAACTATTGCAATACAAGGTACCTCTTGAATATTTCTGCATCCTCAACATCCTTACCCTTGTCACTGGAAATATGATCTGCAAACATCACACACCCTTTTCTACAACTGCACTTAGCCTTCATAGTTGTGATCATCCTCACTGATGTAGGCTTCTTCTTCCCCTGCAAGATTCTCTTCTCTCCATTATCATCCAGGCACTCAATATCCTTGTCATAGAAGTCTACCTTGGTCCTGTGAAGATACAACCAATCCATATCCAAAATCATACTATACAATCCCAATGGTAGTACATTCAAATGTGATGTTGTAGGCATACCATTCAACTCAAATGCACAAGCTCTTATCCAATGACGAACTCTCTTCTTCTTACCTATAGCCAACTACACCAGCCAAGACTCTCCATATACTTCTTTTATCAATCCACACTTATCCACCAAGTTAGGATTAACATAACTATAATTAGATCTAGGATCAATCAAAAAATAAATAATTTGATCACAAAGCTTACCTTCCACCTCAATGATAGATGCCTAGTGATTAGCTGCCTATTTTCCATGACTGGATAAATCCAAGGAATACTATGACCAACATCCCCAATTGTCTACACCTCCTAAGAACTATAGATCTGAGGCCTACCTCCCTGGTACAATGGAAAATCCTTCTTACGATGATCTTTGCCACATATCTAACATTGTAACGATGCTCTACTATGACCTCTAGTTTGCTTTGCTCCAAGCTGCGATACATTTCCCTTATCAACTGCACTAAACTTCTTGTAAAGAGAAAAATTTTCTTTCTCACACACATCCTAAGGTCTTTCCCGCTTCGATGGCCATTTTCCTTTAACTTTCTCATTTCCTTTCAAGTCACATTTAGGCTCAACTTTTCTCTTTGACTAATCATAACAATGCTTCAATTTACATATAGCTTCCTCTAATGATCTGGGCTCATCAAACTCAACCTGGTCTCTATACGTTTCTGGGAATCCACTGATGAATCTTTGAATCTTAGCCTTCTCCTCCTTGAGATATGGCACATACCTCAATAGTTCCAAGAATCTGCTAATGTACTCATCATTTGTCATAGAACCCATCTTTAGCTCTTAAAACTCCTTAGCTCTACCATCATAGTACCTCTCTGATAACAACTTCTACTTAAAGAGCCTCTCCAACTCATCCCAAATCAAGTCTTCTTCCCAAATTCCCTTGACATTCTTCACATCCTCCCACTAGATATATGCCTTCCCTTTAAGATTGAAAGTGGCTATCTTGGCTTTCATGTTCTCTGAATAACTATGCAATCTGAAGAATTTATTTATTCTAAGAAACAATTCGTCTGTGTCTTTTGGCTTCTTCATCTCTGCATCAAATGTAGAAGGCTTCACCTTCTTGAAATCCTCAGGTAAATAATCCCTCCTTCTATAAGGATGATGATGACGATGAGTGTAATGATGTCTCCTGGATGAGGAACTAGAATGATTCCCATACATACAAGTCCTTCTGTCAGGTGTATATAATGATCTGCCACCTCTAACTATGTCCCCTCTATCCAAATTGTATCTAGACTGAGACCTGCTACCATAAGCTCCAATAGCTTTCTCTTCCTGCTCGTGACTGATCCTCCGTTGTCCCTATCTTTGTAACTCTGCCAATCTCTTAAGGATTGCTTCATTAACCTCTACCTACTTTTCCTGATCCATCAAAAATATTTCTTGAGCTTCAACCAACCTATCATTGTTTGCTTTGCAAATTCTGATCTTTTCCCTCAAGCTCCTTAATGCATCTAATATACCAGGAGAATACCCTTCACCTTACTGCCTAACTGATTTGTACAGAGAGTCAGAGGAACTATAGTCTACCATTTTGCTTGTCATCTTTGATTTCTCTTCTTCTTGTAAGTATACCATGTCAGATAAATCAAATAGATACCAAAACCAAATCCATACTTTAGTGTTGTTTAGGGGAGGATTATCTCATCTGCAAGATCAGACCAAATTAGCATGTACATGTATAATCATAACATATCTATGTAATAATATAACATCACAACAACATCATGGATGATCATACCAACTGTATCAGATATGACCCAAAGAGAATGTAAGCAGCTCTCATACCACCATGTAATGTCGCCTCCTCTCACATCTACCCACTTTCACTAGCTCACTTGAGGTAAACATGAGATGAGGGGTTACTATGATATGACTCAACCTCCTAGATGACTTTAAGGAAATGTAGTCAACATAACAAGACCTTACTAACTTCCCTCGGTACTACAGGACCTCCAGGAGTAACCCAACCCCTCCAGGTGTCCAACCCCTGAGACAACTCATCTTTTCCCTTACCTAGAGCCCCAATCTCTCCTTTGCTAAGGCCTCCATTCGACTATGGGTTCTTGGTCACTCCCATAGGCTTGCATTAGTGCGATTGTGGCTTTTTTCTACTAGTGTTGTGCCAACGACTGTGAGAATTAAGGCTACTTTTCAGGGCTGGAGCTAAGCCTCTACCCAAAAATCCATGAAACTTCTAGAACTCATAAAGGACATGAATACAATGCTTATAAACCAAAAATTGGAACCAGGACTTGACCTAACCATCCTTAACTAAGACTGACATTCTATCAAACACTTGGTATATATGCCACCTACAGGTCATGAATGCATGTATGAACATAAGGGATTGATAACTTATCTAAGTTTTAACAAGAAGGGTATTTACCTTCTCACATTAGCTATCATAACATCAATTAGGTCTTGCATTCATTATTTATTCAATTATGAGTGAAAACATGAAAACGACCATGACTAAAATATGTCATACGACCATGCTTACAACCAACAATTAACCATATAGATAACAATAAGAGAGAAACCATTAAAGCCACATAATAACCAATATATTTCTTTACCAAAATAAAGAGAAACTTAGCTTTTATTAACCATAGGCAATTACCAACTAGGTTTGGCACTTCCACGAACCACCTGACCGTAGATTGGTTGAACCATATCCTTCTTTCAACCAATAACCCATGTGCCACATTCTAAGCATGAATGTGGGATCTCATGGGATAAACCAATCCATAAACAACCAAGGGAATTGAGAGGTTAAACCACCTCCTCCTTCACCATACCATGATCACACCTAAACCAGTGTTGAGATCACAAAAAGAAATGAGCTTGGATGCCTCAAAATTTCTTCACCGTCCTTGAGGAATTTTCCTGTCTCTACCCTCAGGCTTTGTCGTGTATCGCTTCCATTACCGGTCAAGGGATTCCTAGGCCTTTAGGAATTTTCCTGAGACCACCTCACCCCAGATTCCAAAAACATTTGGAAATCCAAAGGTAAAACCAAGAACAATCCCATCACACCATGGATTTCTGGAAATGGTAAGGCTAGTGTAGAAATTTCACCTGTAGAATAAACTGATATATGCAATGTCCTAAAGCATAATACTTGTTCTACTTCTACAAAACATATCATGAGAAACATCAAGTAGAAACATGCATAACTGATTAAGAGAATTAATCACACATAACACAAGATATATCAAGGGGAAAGCACTAGCATAAAACCCAAACCATGTATTATCAATCAAGTGGAAATCCTCTTCACAATACAAGAAGAATTAGCTCTCAAGCTATTCAGTTCCCAATGAACTATGAAGATATGAAGATATGTCTCATGAACCACCCAAACCCTGTTTATATAGGCTTTCACTATGGTCCTTATGTAGTTTGCTTAGGAAATAATATCAAAAGCATATGCTATTAATTCCAACGCACCAAAAACAACCAATGGTCCAACTACGTATTCCTTGAGAACACTAGTTCCTCAACCATGCAAAAACTACTTACTAGAAATAGTTAAGCATCTGATAGTACATTGTCCCACATCTCATCTCAACTGGGTCTCTGACAGAACTAACATGCAACAGTTATCCATGAGTGAATCCTCAGTTATCTAAAATAATAGTTGTCACATGCATGCAAGCATTAACAAACTATATTTTATTATTTTAACAACTTGTTAAAATAATCTAACTAGACTTGACTAGTTAGAACTAAGTCAACTTATTCTCTCATTATAGAACTGAAACTTATCTCCTTTAATCAAGGGATAATCTAATCAAGAGAGAAAATAATTGCATGACTCCACAAAGACTTCAAGTTTAATTTCCATAATTAATTAACTCATGGAGATTAACTAATTAATATTTTAAACTGTTGTTAAGACCAAAATTAATTTTACTTCCTATAGATAGACTAGGGACTGCTATAAATAGGAAGGGACCTAGAAACGATATTTTCAGAACTTCCTATTTTAGTAGTTTCACCTCTCACCTTGTGGCCAATGACTTCACTGGCCAAACTACTATTTTTAGACATGCTATTTTTAGTAGGTCTACTTTTAGCACATTCTAAATTTATCATTTCTTGTTGCACACTTTTCAACACTCCCTCTCAACAAGAAAGAGATTATCAACAACCCTGATCCTATCTCTATGGAACTCAAACTTGCCCTTTGACAATGCCTTTGTCAAAATATCTATATCTCGTTCCTCAGTCGAAATATACTGCAACATCATGATCCTCTTGACCACACAATCCCGTAGATGATGATAGTGGATATCTATATGCTTGGACCTACCCAATTTGCATCTGTGAAGCGTTGGAGCTTCACTCCCTCTGTTTGCTTGTACCATAATCCATATTGTGTAGTGGCTCTGAGATATCTCAGCACATGCTTTGCCACCTTCCAAAATAACTTGGTTGGTTGAACCATAGCTTGACTCAACTGGTTCAATGCCAAGCATAAATCTGGTCATGTGTTCACTAGATACATGAGTGAACCCACAAGCTGCCAATAAACTGTAGCGGCCACTACCTCACTTGAAGTAGCATCCTCCTTCCTCCAATTACCTGCTAGAGGAGTCTCCATGAGCTTGCACATATCCATGTGGAAGCACCTCAGTATCTCATTGGCATACTTGCCTTGAGAAACAAATACTTCCCCATCTCTATGCCACACCTCCATGCCTAGAAAGTAGTGCATGAGGCCCATGTCCTTCATCTCAAACTCTCTTGCAAGATCCTTCTTGCAAGACTTGATCAACTCATCACCACCTGTCAAAATCATATCATTAAAATAAAGTACAATAATCAATAGCTTACCATCTATAATGTTGAAAATGCAACAAGATTATGGAGATTAGTGAGAAGAAGTCTCCCTCACTAAGTGGGTTCGCAGGCTATTTTTGTCGCAAAGTCTATTTTTAGACATATGGATCATGGTCTATGAGTTGTAGGATGCTATTTATGGATGATTGGTCATGTTGGTAAAAATAGATGGACCTCTATTTTTAGACATATGGGCAGAGTCTATTTTTAGACTGCCAATCAAAAAATAGAACAGTCGAATATTATTAGCCCTTAATAATATTTGGACTATAAACATTATCTTATGCTCTTGCAGCACTTCAGTTCGAGCTATGGATGTGGCACATGCAACTTCCAGAACGACTATGGGTTAGTTGAGCTATTGCATGATGGACTTCAGTTAGTACTCAAGTGATTGAGTTTGGTGGAGTTGATGGAGTTGTGTTCAGTTTGACTTAGTTGAACTAGTTGTATTTAGTCTAACTGGCAAATACACTAGTGATGAGTGGTGTGAATTAATTAGTAATTGAATCTCTAATTATTAACTCATAAATCAACTAAAGAATACATCAGTTAACTCAATGCATGGACAGTTCAGTGGAGACAAGTGTTAGAGGTGGGTGAGAGGGTGAGACTACTATCAGTTGTGACTATAGTTGTGCATGAGATTTGCACAATCATTGATTGAGATTTCCAATGAGGATTTCGCAGTACAAGCCAAGGAAATTCGAACTTGGATCTGATCTATTCTCAACATGGATTACGCAGTAGAGGCAGGCAAACAGTGGAGGAGATTTGAACCAGTGGCTTGTTCAGATCTGGGCTAGTTTGTGTGTAGCATGTGGAGATAGTACTGAGTACTTGTGAGGAGTATTGTACTATGTATTGTTACATGTTCTCTATCATTATAATATACAAATAGTTGGGGGTTTTCAGCTGTATGCTTTCCCCAATACATACTATGTTGATATGTGTGATTGATGTTTCAATGTGCGCATGCGATTGTTTTTTTAATTCCGCAAAATTGATGATCAATGGTAGAGGAGGTTATGTATTATGCATGCATTCCACAAATAGTGTATAATCAAGATAATATCTATGAATAAGTGTTATATTATTCAAATTTCTACATATAATGATGTGGTAGAGGTTCGCATCCACTTCACTCTTGGTGAAGCCCAACTCAGTGAAATAGTTGTCGATCCTAGTATACCAAGCACAGGGTGCTTACTTCAGCCCATACAATGCTCGCTTGAGGCGACACACATGTGACTCACGATCGAAGGTCTGAAATACTTTGGGCTGCTCAATGTATACCTCTTCCTCAATCTCCCCATTGAGGAACGATATCTTCACATCCATCTAATGGATCTTCCAACCCATCTGTGCTGATAGTGCTAGAATCGATCTTATCAATGAGTACCTTAAAACAGGAGCAAAGGTCTCATCATAGTCAATCCCCTCAACCTATGAGAAACCACAGGAAACAAATCTTACTTTATGTTTCTCAATACTGCCATCAACTACCTGCTTTACCTTGTAAAGCCGTCTGGAAGTAACCACTGACTTGCTCCCCAGTCTAGGAACAACATCCCAGACACCGTTCCTCATGATAGAATCATGCTCCTCTACCATCGTATCCATCCAAACTGGCTGTTGCACTGCCTCCTCAAAAGAAGAAGGCTCAGTCGGTACACACTCCCCAACCAGGGCCATGTAGCCAGTGTATCTATCGGGAGATCTCCTCTGTCTATGATAAGAGGATGGCTACCCCACATTCTCTCTCGCATCTTGTATCAATTTGTCAGCTTACCGAGAGCGTTTCTGCCCCTCTCAGGAAGACTCTCCAGTAGTGGTGATCTCCACCATTGGAATCTCTGCATGCGGCTGCTCCGCATCATCAGGAGGCTCCTCCTGCTTAGGAACTAATAGTTCCTCATCATCACCATGCAACTTGAGCTCCCTCTCAAGTGACTCTTGCATGGATCACTGCTCATCAAACTTCAAATCCCTGCGTACTACTGTCCTCTGACTGACAGGCAGAAACACCCAATAGTTTTGAGGTGTATCCGTATACCCCACAAGTATTCCCAACTCAACTGTTGGGTCTAGCTTCTTCCAAGCATCTTTGGTCACATGACAGTAAACTGGTGATCCAAAGATATAGAAGTGACTCACATCTGGCTCCTTCCCTAAAAAAGCCTCTATAGGTGTCTTCATCCCCAAAATATGATGAGGACTTCTGTTCTAAAGCTACACTGTTGTATTGCATGCCTCAACCCATAGATGAAGTGGTAGGCTTTCGTCATGCAACATTGCTCGAGCTACTCCCACAATAGATCTGTTCTTCCTTTTGGCCATCCCATTCTATTGTGGGTTATGAGGTGTTGTGAATTCCTGTTTAAATCCTTTTGAAGCACGGAAGTCTTTAAACTGTTGGGAAACATACTCTCCACCATTATCACTCCACAAGGCCTTTATCTTCCTCCCTAATTCTTTCTCTGCAAAAGTTTTGAACTCACAAAACTTCAAGAAGGTTTGATCATTCTTTTGCATGAAGTAGATCCAACATCTACGAGAAAAATCATCTATAAAAATAACAAAGTACCTTTGCTTTGCGATGGAGGCTGTAGAGAAGGGCCCATATACATCTGAAAGAACTTGATCTAAAACTGCTCCTGCTCTACCATCCCAATCATGAAAGGAAGCCTTCACATACTTACCTAGAGTGTAACCTTTGCATGTGCTTGTCTGCTCTAGTTTTCACTTGGATAATCCGGTAGAAATTTGTTGCATGATCTTCAAGGCCCCATGATGAAAGTGGCCCAGTATTTTATGCCATAACTCACCAATATCTTTGCCATGCACCTCTTCTGCCTTGGAACTGAGAGTAACACAATATTCTACCTATAACTTGTAGAGATTCTTAATTCGAATCCCAATCTTTTTGGTCTGTCCAGTGCCGATATGCCTTAGGAAAACCTTTCCCAAACTAAAGACTACATCATGGCCTTTATCCTCAAGCATAGGAATAGACATTAGAAAGAGTGAGGGGAGAACCATGCTCCCTTTAAAACATAACCGTACCTCTACCCGAGACACAGTACTTTCCGTCATCGCCCATCTCGATCCGTATATGGAGATCCTTCTCCTCTAAAGTGCTGAAAAGATACTTGTCACCTGACATGTGGAAAGGAGCTCCATTGTGCAAATACCAAACACATCCCATGTTGGATGAAACCATACATGCAATAAGCGAGAAATCCATCTCAAATTGTGAAGCTAGTGCATCACCATCAAATTCCTTGGAGGAACCTTTCTTCTTGGACTTCCTCTTTGGGCAATTATTAGCATAATGACCCAACTCATGACAATGAAAGCATCTCACCTTCGACTTGTCAAACTTCTTCCCTCCTTGAGAAGACTTGGAATGGGATGCCTTCCCTTTCCCTTGCTTAGCTTTAGAAGCTAAATCCAAGTTCTCTTCATCATCATGTTTTGATGAAGAAGCTCCATTCCTGGTGCTTCGTTTGATCTCCTCCTGCATCAAATCTGACCATAGTCATTCCCAATCCGGTCGTTTGTCCCTTCCATTCACTGATTCCTCGTAGCTATGCCAGCTCTTAGGAAGGCCAAGGAGTGCTAGACTCACCATATCCTCATTAGTTGTAGTGACTCCTATGCTTGCAAGCTCATCTCTACAGGTGGTGAGCTTGTTCAAGAATGTAGAAATAGAGTCACCCTTCTCACACTTGATCTTGTGAAGCTTGTCCTTTAGTGCCAATGTTTTCCACATTGCAAACGGAGACCCCTCCCATGGAGGCTTGAGACTATGTGATCTCAAGCACCCTCCAAGAGAATTCTCCTAGCTCTAGCCACACACTTACCCCATTCCACTAGCTCAGTCTTGTCAGTAGGCTTAGGGACTTCTTGATCAATGAAATCCTTAAGACAATTATCTTCCAAAACTGGCTCCATGCGATCCTTCCAAGCTATATAGTTTGAGCTACCATCAAGGGCATACTCAAGCCTCAAACCATTGAATGCCATCGATGAAATAGATGTGATAAGAACTTGAGATCTATATCAAGAATAAGAAACTTCAAATTCCTCCTACTAATATAGTGTTCTTGCTTGATCACCTGTGCTCTGATATATGCAATCTCCTAAAGCATAATACTTGTTCTACTTCTACAAAACATTAAGCGAAAGCATAATCGAAATCATGACAAAAATCAAGTAGAAACATGCAAAATTGTTCAACAGAATTAATCACACATAACAAAAGATATATCCAGGGGAAAGCACCAGCATAAAACCCCAACCATGTATTATTAATCAAGTGGAAATCCTCTTCAAAATATAAGAAGAATTAGCTCTCAAGCTATTCAGTTCTCAATGAACTATGAATATATGAAGATATGTCTCATGAACCACCCAAGCCATGTTTATATAAGCTTTCCCTATGGTCCTTACATAGTTTGCTTAGGAAATAATAGCAAAATCATATTCTATTAATTCCAACATACCAAAAACAACCAATGGTCCAACTATGTATTCCTTGAGAACACTACTTCCTCAACCATGCAAAAACTACTTACTAGAAATAGTTAAGCATCTGATAGTACACTGTCCCACATCTAATCTCAACTGTATCTCTGACAGAACTGACATGCAACAATTATCCATAAGTGTATCCTCAATTATATAAAATAATAGTTTTCACATGCATGCAAGCATTAACAAACTATATTTTATTATTTTAACAACTTGTTAAAATAATCTAACTGGACTTGACTAGTTAGAACTAAGTCAATTGATTCTCTCATTATAGAACTGAACCTTATCTCCTTTAATCAAGGGATAAATTCTTAAATCAAGAGAGAAAATAATTGCATGATTTCACAAAGACTTCAAGTTTAATTTTCCATAATTAATTAACTCATGGAGATTAATTAATTAATATTTTAAACTATTGTTAAGACCAAAATTAATTTTACTTCCTATAGATAGACAAGGGACTAGTATAAATAGGAAGGGACCCAGAAATGCTATTTTTAGAGCTTTCTAATTTTAGTAGTTTCACCTCTCACCTAATGTGGCCAATGACCTCACTAGCCAAATTGCTATTTTTAGACATGCTATTTTTAGCACATTCTAAATTTAGCATTTCTTGTTGCACACTTTTCAACAGCTAGGCTAAAATCCACTGTCAAAACCTGACAAAATCCTTTCCAATGAAAGCAAAAGAACCATATATGAACATGCACATACCATGCATATCAAAACCAGCTAGGAAATCACACATGTAATCTGTTACCTAGAAGTATTCCCATTGAAGTTGCTTGATCCTTGTCCTCCTTTGCTTTCCTTGTCCTTGTTTTCTTTTCCTTTCCTTTTCTTTCTTTCTTACTTTATTTCTCCTCTTGAGGCAATTCTAAAATTAACTAACAAAAAGCTAACAAAAAGCTACAAACTGATGCTCTGAGGTATTTTTATTGATGAGGACTCTAGTTTCTTCAATTTTCCATGATTTTACTTCATTTTCCTCCTCACATGAAACATGTGACCTTTCACCTTTCTTTTCTCCTAATTTCCATTATTTTCATAAATAATGTGCCAAAAATACCTTTTGGCCTTTCCAAAGCCTTAGCCATTGCCATTGCTAACCATAAACACAACAAGTGATGACCACTAGGATATTTTCCCAACATTCATCTTGGAATAAGTGTCTCTTACCCATGGTCTTATTTTACCTTTATTAACTTTTATTACGTGAACTTTTAACCCAGGGTTGTTACAAAGTAAACATCGGTTAACATGGTGACAACTATGTAGGCAAAGCGTAGTCGTAGGAAAGGGTGTGTGTTATTCATAGTGCATATTTCTAGTGAAAAAGGTAAGGAAGTTGAGGATGTATATGTCTTGAATAGGTACCTGGTTTTATAGTAGTTTCAGGATGTGTTTTCGACAGAGATTCTAGAGTTTCCACCTCACAGGGAAGTGGACATTTCTATTGAATTGGTACTAGGGGTAGCACTAACATAAAAGGCACCATACAGGATCAGCACACCAGAGTTAGTGGAATTAAAGTTGCAGTTGAATGAAATTCTTGACAAGGTATACATTAGGCCAAGTGTATTTCCTTGGGTTGCACCCATGTTGTTTGTGAAGAAGAAGGATGGTACTCTCAAGCTATGCATTGATTACAGATAGTTGAACAAAGTGACCAGTAAGAACAAGCATCTGTTGCCAAGGATTGATGACTTGTTCAATCAGTTTAAAGGATTAACAATGTTCTTGAAGATTGATCTGAGATCAGGATACCATCTAGTATGCATTAAATAAGAGGACATATACAGCGTTGCTTTTCGAACCAGGTATGGGAATTATGATTTTTTTTTAGTTCCATTTGGTTTGAATAATTCTCTTGTTAGTTGTATGTTCCTGATGAATAGTGTATTATGTCCTTATCTGGACAATTTTGTTATTGTATTCATTGATGATATATTGGTATATTCTAAAAATGAGGAAGAGTGTGTCAATCATTTAATAGCAGTATTGAGATTACTAAGAGAGCATTAGTTGTATGCCAAGCTTAGCAAATGCAGTTTATTTCAGACAGAGGTGCACTACTTGGGGCATGTGGTTTCTAAGGAAGGTATAGCAATGGATCCGAAAAATATAAGGGCTATCATGGTGTGGGAAGAACCTAGAAATGTGAATGAGGTAAGGCCCTTTATGGCATTAGCAGGTTATTACAAGAGGTTCATCAGGAAATTCTCACATGTTGCTTATCCTATTAGATCGTTGCAAAGGAAAGGTAAGAAATTTTAATGGAAAGATGAATGTGAAACCAGTTTTGAGTAGTTAAAGTAGTTGTTGACAAATGATCTAGTTTTAAAGATTGCATATCCAGACAAAGAGTTTGTGGTATGTACATATGCTTGCAAGAGAATTATTGGTGGAGTCCTTATGCAAGAATGTCAGGTAGTGTGCTATGAATCAAAGAAATTGAATGAGAACACGTAGAACTATCCAACACATGATCTTGAGTTAGTAGAAATCATCCATTCTTTGAAGATGTGGAGGCACTATCTTCTTGGCAGGAGATTTGTATTGATGATTGATCACAATGGATTGAGGTATCTATTTGACTAGCCAAATCTGAATGTGAGGAAAGCTAGATGGTTTTCCATGATCAATGAGTTTGACTTTGAGATCAAGTACATTAAAGGTAAAGAGAACATGGCTGCAAATTCTCTTAGCAGGCAAATACATGTAAATTACATAACAATTATGATTTTTTATGGGACAGATTTATAGGATTAGGTGTTGCAGGCACGACAACAGGATGATAGGTACATGGAGATTATGCACATGTTACAATAGGGTACATGTGATCAAGATGGGGGCTATTATCTAATAGTAGATGGCTTGGTCAGATTTAGGGATAAGATATATGTGTCAGATGACAATGAGCTCAAGAAGCTTATCTTTAAGGACTTTCATACTATTCCATATTCAAGTCAACCATGATGTCATAAGACATTGAAAACGGTGAAGAAGATATATTATTGGTCGAACTTGAAGAAAGAAGTGGCAAAGTTTGTGGCTAGGTGCTTGGATTGTCAACAGGTAAAAGAAGAGTGTAAGGATATAGGTGGTATACTATAGCCGATTCTGATTCCAGAGTGGAAATGAGAGGTCATTTCCATGGATTTCATTAGATGTTTGTCGAGGACATCTAGAAAACATGATTTTATCATTGTAATGGTTGATAGGTTGTTAAAGGTAGTGAATTTCATTCCAATAAAGTCTACATATTTAGTTAATGATGTAGCACAGGTCTTCCTCAAAGATGTAGTGAGGTTGCATGGTGGACTGAAGAAGATTGCGTCAAAAAGGGATGTCAGGTTCACTTCTAGATTCTGGAAAGAGTTATTTGCAGGTTTAGGTGAAAAGTTGGCCTTCCATACAATGTATCACCCACAGACAAATGGACAGATAGAGAGGGTCAACAAGATATTGGAGGACATGTTGAGGATGTATGTGATGCATCACTAGCGGAGGTCGGAAGAGTATCTTCCACTAGTTAAGTTTTCTTACAACAATGGGTACTAGGAATCTTTGAGGATGAGTCCATTTGAAGCACTCTATGGGCGGAGTCATAATATTCCCATCAGTTGGAGTGAACTGCCTTTCCCTTAAGCAACTCTCTCATCCTTCTTTCTTTGCTTTTCCATGAAAAATGCATCCTTATCATCAACAAAACCATTACATATTGCCTCAAGGAGTATATTTCAGTGATTTACATGTTATACTGTTATGTTTTCTATTTGAATAGGTTTTTGTCTTTTACCTGCAGAACACAGCCACATTCCACAGCTAATCGACTATTCCACAGCCATTTCCATGCTTTTGTAGATTCCAGGTGTCAAGAGAGGAAAATGACTAAGTGGGTAGCTTGGGAAACATCTGAGCATGGATCGTATCCTATTCATCTGGCCTAGATCAATGAGGAGGACTCCAGTCAAAGGGAATTCAACCATAGAAACCTATGGCAAACAAGACTCTGTTTTGCACACTTTTCTTAGTGATGGGATTCAAAGTAGTCTCCTGAAGCCACAAACTTCATGTGCACTTTGTAAACAGAATCTAATAGCCACTACCATAGATTTATGTTTCCAAGTAACCAGGGACAAGAATTCCACATACTTGCTTGTTTACGTGTTTTGTTGTAGCTAATTTCTCTCTTCAAAACAATTGTATATTTCTCTATAAGTAGCAGCGTGTAGAATGCAGAATGAGTTCAAGTTTTTGCTTATGTAATAGTTCAGATTTCCTCTTTGTAGTTTGAAGAAATTAGTTCTCTGTTTTAATATAAATATTCTGTTTTCAATGGATACCTGAAGCATTGTTGGTGTATTGATTGAGTGCTTATAATCTAAGACCTTTGTAGAGGGCCCCTGCGTGGTCAAGGGTACATTTTATTTTTGTTTTGTCTTTCATTGTTCAATTGTAAATTCACTGTGTTTTTCCATAATGTTTATAATCATTTTCTAACTTTGTTTATAATGCAACTTGTGTCATCTTTTCACTAACTCAGAGTAGTTTTATTTCAGAGCAAAATAGTTCTTTGGTTTTCACTACTTTCTAATTTCTTACCAGTAACTTTAAGTTGATGTCAGTAGCATAAATTGATTCATTTCATTTTTTGTTCATTTGTTTTTTAGATTTTGAATAAGTTGTTCAATGACATTGTCTTATTAGTTTAGTAACTCATGTTATAAATGAATATTTCCAAAATCCCTTTCAGTTGATGGTTAATCTTAAAACTAAGTGGTGAAATGTTTCATTTATGAATAAGTCTTTCTCTACATTTTTATGTTAATACTTTTCTTAGAATAATGAAGAATGAAATCTATCAAAATGTTATCACAAGGAGGTAGTTTTCCCTAAATTGTGTAGCAGAGTGGCAAAAATACTTTATTTAGCCTTGCTTTCATAATAGAATAGTTTCAACTTCATTTTAAATTATAGTTTTTCACTTAGTTTAGCTGCAATTCTATCTTCAGTTGTTCATTAAGTTTTGATTCTCCAATAGATTAGACAGTAATGGTAATATTATTTCCAGTATTTCGTTTTTGGTTTATCATAGATAGCTGCAATCTCATTTTCTCGTTTAAGCTTTGGTTTTATAATTGAATAGATAGTAGTTTTAAGTCCTTTCAGTTCATGTTTTGGAAACAATCATAATAGCAAGAAGAGAAGCTCTGTTTTCATTTTCTTGTTTAAAACTTTACTTCCAAATCTAGCTTAAAGCACTTTTAGCTTTCATTTCATTTCTCTAGATTCTTAGTAGCAGTAGATTAAGATTTTGTAGATTTCATTGCAAAACATTAGGAATCAAAAGAGAAAAACCCCAAAACAAACATAAACTCGAAAATAGTGAGGTAAGAAGGGTCATCTAGCACATATAGTGCACTACATTTCATCAGTTTACGATACCCAGATTGATAATTAATGTAGCAATTTACGACACTAAATTGACTGAACACAAGTTGTTGACTGGATCAAAGATGTCGACAGAGATGAAATAGGAAATGCAAGTAATCAAGAAGAATCTGAAGGCAACATAGGACAAACATAAGAGTTATGCATATCAGAATAGGATCTTTAAGGAGTTTTAGGTTGGGGAATAAGTGTACTTGTGTATCAAGCCCAAGAAGATCTCCTTGAGGATTGAATCATGTGCTAAGTTGGCACCTTGATTTTGGTTTTGTGGACCTTCCAATATTCTTGAGAGGATTGGGCTAGTAGCCTATCGACTTGCACTACCTACAACAGTGAAATTCCATGATGTTTTCCATGTGTCATTGCTTAAGAAGCATGTTAAATATGTTGATCATGTGATTGAATGGTATATATTGCAGGTGGGAGCAGAAGGATAATTCTAGCCGGAACCTCAGTTCATTTTATAAAGAAAGATGTTCATGCACTAAAATCTAGCAATAAAGCAAGCTAAAGTGCAATGGAAGCACTTTGGGCCTGATGAAGCTATATGTGAGATGGCGGATCAGATGCGATCTATCTATCATTCTCTATTTGATAGTTGAGCAAAGTTTTTGGCATATGTTTGGTGTGATCTTTGGTATATGTATATATGTATATGGATGTAAATACTACCATGAGTTGTGTTATAAATCTACAATAAGTGGTATGGGTGTCATGTCGTTATGATTGTCATGTTGTTATGTTTATCATGTCGGTTTGCTTCTCAGCAGGATGATCATTGTAAATACTACAACAAGCTAAGTCATAAAGCTCCATGGGCAATATGTTTTTCTTTTCAATAGTCTTGTTGGTTGTAGGTGTCATTGAACACTGAGGACAATGTTCTCCCAACGGGGAGGTTTTTGTAACATCCATCGTAAAAAATCCATGTAATAAAGTTAATAAAGGAAAAATAATAACTATGGTCATGGGACACATATTCCAAGCTGAATGTTGGGAAAAAATCATATTGACTAGGATCACTTGTGATTAATTAATGGCTATGGAAATTGGCAAAGGCAATGGAAAAGGCTTTGGAAAGGAAAAGTGGAATTAGTTGGCATTTTATTTATGAAAATAATGGAAATTAGAAGAAAATGAAGGTGAAACGTCACGAGTTTCATGTGAGGAGGAAAATGAATGAAAATAATGGAAAATGAAGAAAATAGAGGCCTCATTGATAAAAAGGCTTATGAGGATTAGTTTGTAGCTTTTTATCAGTATTAAGTTTTTTGTTAGTTCAGTTTTGGAGTTCCCATTTTCTACACACTTTGTCTCTCATACTCGACACAGATTTTTCTTGGAGAACCCTTTGAGTAGTGTGGCATACTTGGGATTTGGAGCAAGAAGGAAAAGGAAGAGTAGGAAAGCACAAGAGGACATCGAGATTAGCAACTACAACGTGTTTTCTTGCAGGTACCGAGTTGCATGTACGATTCCCTTGCTAGTTTTGACATGCATGGCACATGCATGTGGTTTCTTGGTTATGATCTATCATTGGCATGGAGGATTGTCTGGATTGACTATGGATTTTCCTATCCTTTCGATTTCTTGGATAGCCATGGTGTTGTGGGTGTCTTTCCTTTTGTTTTCTGGTTGGTTCTCACGTTCCTTATGGCTATGGGTTGAGTTACTAGTCATGGAAGCCTTGGTTGGACAAATGCTCTGAAAACTCTTGGTGGGTTGAGTTACTAGTCCTGTAAGCCCTAGTTGGACAAATGTTGTAGAATCCCAACAACAACTATGGGTTGAGTTAGTCCTAGAAGCCATTGTTGGAATAAACATTCTAGAGCCTTGGAAAACTTGGGTAAAGATGGATATGGTGATGGTTAGTGATGTTCGACAATGAGGTGGAATTATTGGTTGAGGGTTGAGGTGGTTTGGCCTCTAGAATCCCTATTTTTGTTTTGCTTGAGTTGTTTCATGAGATCCTGCATTCATACTTAGAATATGGCACGAGGGTGATTGGATGAAATAAATATTTGGTTTAACCAATTGATGGTCAAGTGATATGTGGAAGTCCTAGACCTAGTTTCATTTTGCATATGTTAATAAGAGATTCTTCCCTCTTCTATTTGATGGGTAAATATACTCGTTCATATGTGTTTTTTATGGTTGTTATATCTTTGTTATTTATTTTGAATATATGCTAGTTAACAGGATGTCTTATGACAATCTTTCTATATGGATCTCATCATGTTTTGATTAGAAAATGAATGAACAATGAATGCATGACCTAATAAATGATAAGGCAACTATTGTGATAAGGCATCAATTCTTCTTAACGATTCTCAAATAAATATGAGACCCCTATGTTTAGATCTGTTGTTATGATTTATAGATTGCATATTTGTGACATGTTTGACAAAATGTTTTTCATGGATAGTAGGGGTCCAGTCAATTCATTGATAAAATGTTTGCATTAGTTGTCGTATTCCATTGTTATTTATCATTTCTAAAAGTTTCATGAATTTCTGGGGAGTGGCCTACATTTTGAACTTGAAAAATTGGCACAAAATCTAGGGTCATTGACTCATAACTAGCTAAAAAATTTCACAGTCATTGGCACTCCTTGTTGTGGGAGTGACAAAAAGGCCTCCGTCGCATGCATGGATTTTTATGGGAGCGTTTAGGGGTCCATATCATGGAAATGTCAAGTTGTCTTAGGGGTTGATCATTTGGAAATGTTGGTTGGAGCCTGGAGGTTATGTATCATGTGTGGAAGGTCATAATGGTTTTGTTTTGTTGGTTCCACTTCCTTAATTGTACATGGGGAGTTGAATCACATCATAGTAGCCTCTTGTCTCATGTTTACCCAACATACCAGTTAACTTGGGTAAATGTGGGAGTATGTTGGTTACAGAAGTGCCATGCATGATGGGATAAAGAACCTTTACAAGTTCGAAAAAGATGGTATGAAACATACACTTGTACCATTGTAAGGAAGAAAATCAAAGGAAGACAGTTCAAAGGCACTATTGATGAGTGAAAAGGAGTTTTTGTAACAAATGGAGGAATATGAGGTGAGTTTTACTATAAATTTCAAACTTGTGGGGTGTGTGTTATATTATTTCCATGTTTGTTGTGTCAGGCATAGTAGGGGGGGTCACAGGGGGGGCGCAGTCCCTCCTGTTGGGGGGTTTTAGGGGGGCAATAGCCCCGTTGCATGGGGTTGGGGTTAGTGCCCCAGGAAATTTTTTTTGGACCCTATAATATGTGGGCAGACCTACCTATGGTTTTGTGTGTGGCTTTTGCACATGATTTTGGGCATGATTTTTTTCTACGCATGATATTGTTTAGATCTGGTCAAAGGAACTACGATTATGTTCTAATCCATGGTTAATGAATTAGGGTTTATGAATGCTTCAACATGTATATATATGTATTGTAACATATAAAGGAACATAATAAAAAATCAATCTGGTAGTCTCGTTTTAGGATCCAAGGGAAATCTCTAAATATTTGTTTTATGTTCTCATCATTGGATATTTTTTGTCTTTTAAGAATTTGTTTGAAGGTAATTTATGTACAGGGTTAAAACCTACATTGGGTATCAGATTTTTTTTAGCTTCAAGGTGACGCCTTTACTGCTGAGGGGTTTTGCTCAAGCCTGTGGTAGACCTTGTTCAATGGGAGATCTGTGGGATCAATTCTTCCAGTGAAAGAAGATGGTAAGCAGTGGAAAGATAGAGATCGAGAAATTTAATGGTCATAGTTTTGAGTTGTGGAAACTCAATATGGAGGATCAACTGGTGGATAAAGATTAGTGGACTGTGGTAGATCTAGGTACTGAACCAATGGTAATGTTAGTAGAAGACTGGGTGAAGTTGGAACAGAAGACAAAGAGCACAATACGATAGTGTATCTTGGATTCAGTATTGTTGAATGTATCAGGGAAGCTACAACAATGGATTTGTGGGTCAAGTTAGGGACTTTGTACTAATATAAGTCTCTAGTGAAGAAATTTTTACTGTGAAAAAATTTGTATAACCTGAGGATGAAGGATGGAGACTCAGTGACAGAGCATCTGGACACCTTTAATACTGTGGTAAGTCAGTGGTTATCTATTGATATAAAAATTTTAGATGAAGATAAGTGCATCAATTTGTTGTGTTCTCTACCAAATTTATGGGATAGTTTGGTTGTTTCTATAGGAAACAATATAACTACCTTGAAGATTGATGAAATAGTCTCATCCTTATTGTAAGAGGAGATGAGGCGGAAAAATATGGAGAGCCATAATGAAGATGCCATGTCTATACGATGATGGTCCTAGAACAGAAACAAAAATAAGTCCTCGAGTGGGAGATCTAAATCTAGAGGGAGATTTAAATCTCCAGGAAAACTTGTAAAGGTACATTGGAAATGAAGAAAGGAAGGGCACTACAAAAAGAAATGTATATCTAAAGCTCTTGAGAAAAGAAAGTGATCTAATGATGATCCTTCTGTAGAGGCAAAAACCACCTCAGATGAAGGTGGGAATGTGTACTTGGCTTCTTCTTCAAGTACACATGTAGATCATGAGGCATGGTTGATTGAATAAGGTGCATCCATTCACTTCACTCCCCATAGGGAGTGGTTCTGTGAGTATGAGAAATATGATGGTGGTGATGTTTTCTTAGGGGATGATAGGAAGGCCAAAATCATTGGACATGGAAAATTCAAGCTGAAGTTGCAAGGTGGATGTATTAGAACAAAACCGAATGTTCTGCATATTCCCGCGTTGCCTAGAAATCTGATTTTTGTAAGAAAGATGGATGATGCAGGTGTAAAAACAGTGTTTGAGAAAGATACCTGCAAGATGGTTCAGGGAGCACTGGTATTGATGCGAGGAGTTCAGATTGGAGCTCTGTAAAAGCTTTTGTGTAGTACTATTATTAATGGGTGCAACAGTTATGTGGTTCCTGAAAGTGGAGCATAAAATCTAGTGGTCTTTCGAGAAAAGACCATGTTATGGCATCATAGGCATGGTATTGGAGAGAAGGGCCTTTGAATACTTAATGGTAAGGGTATGGTAGAATTTATGTCTAATTTCTCTTTGGATTTCGATTTCTATGAACATTGTGTATATGGGAAGTAGAATCGGGTGAGTTTCCCCTCTCGTGCTAAGAGGGCGAAAGAGATATTAGAGCTTGTTCACAGTGATTTGTTTGGACCTGTGTCAGTTCCATCATTAGGTAAGTCTATGTATTATGTATCATTTATAGATGACTTCTTAAGGAATACATGGATACATTTCCTTAGGAAGAAATCTGAAATATTTTATAGTTTTACAGAATTTAAGGCTTTGGTGGAAAACCAAACAGAGAAGAAGATAGCTTGTGTTGAGGACAGATAATGGTGGAAAGTTATGCAAGAAGAAATTTGAAGAGTTCCATAAGAAGTGTGGTATAGAATGATAGAATACTACTCCATACACACCTTAGAAAAACAAGTTTGCAGAAATAATGAACATGACGTTGATGGAAAATGTAAGAAGCATGCTCAGTGGTGCCACATTAGGACAAGAATTATGGGTAGAGGCAGTGGAGATTGCATGTTACTTGGTTAATAGATCACCTTCATCAACATTAGAAGATAAGTATCCACATGAGGTATGAATTGGTAAGAAACCCTCTCTTTTACAACTGAGGGTATTTGGTTTTGATGCATATGTACATGTTCCAAAGGAGAAAAAGCCAAGATGGATAGTAAATATGAAAGGTGCATCTTTATTGGGTATAAGGATGGTTTAAAAGGTTATAATCTTTGGAACCCATAAACAAGGAAGGTTGTGTACTGTTATCACTCTGGTTGTCCCTAGGCTCCTAATAGGGATACGGCTGAGGTAACCACAAACCAATCTTTGGATTGCAGGTTCTAGCCCACCTGCAATCGGAGAGGGCTCTCTCCTTATGATTCAAATTCTGTTGATGATTTTAGGCTAGCTTTCTGGCTTCAAGGGAGTGTTGTTTGTGATTGGATGGAAGGTAGGATTCTCGAACAAAGATGCAAGGTAAAGTGTGATAAGTTTCGAACCATTGGGCATGGAGTCACAGATTGAGGCGTGCGAGCGTTTTCTTGGTCACAAGGGGATACAAAACGGGATAGCCACACAGGATACAATTATCAGTTTGCTGAAAGTATGGAATGAACATCAGGGATGAAAGGCAAAGGAGAATCATTTCATCGTGCTGAAAAGGAGAAGAAATGGATGAATGGGATCCATGAGAAATTAAGAATTCCTAAACATGCACTCATATGTGAAAGAAACAGCGTAAACAAGATCATTTTAGTATACATGCTCATAACTATTTCTGAAGAAAACATCGAGAAATGCAGAAATTGAACTTAAGGTGTAATGAAACAAATCTTAAGCTATTCTTTTTTCCTGCAATTTAGAAGGTGGAACGGTGGTAAAAACATAAAAGTAAACAGAGGAGAGAAACACTTATTGAATCATGTAGAAGCACAAGAATTCCGTAATCATTTCTTGGCCAAGAGAAAACATCAATTAGTTTCGCAATCCATGCTTTTAACAATCTTTGATTATGGAAATTATGACAATTACAATGCGAGTCTCTCTTCAGAGAAAATGCTGGAAAGGAAAACTGACCAACTACTACTACCAACCAACCAACCCCTCCCAACACTGTTTAGGGTGGTATTTATAAGTAAAATATCGAAAATACATCATTACAACCGACCTAAACAGGTTTGCTAGAAAACTCTTCAAAAAGCTAAGTGTTGCTGGAATTAAATGCAAGTAAATCTTTTTGGCTGCGCTAGGGGCAGCTGAATCAGAAAAGGTGACAATGTGGCCCTTGGCGGCTAGATGCGGTGCTACTGGAATGATTGTGCTTTGGGAACTGCAGTTCTGCTCTGGTGTGAATTAAATGTGCAATAATTATGATTTGAGAGCTTCAAGTGGCTTCGCCCTCTTTCTATGAATCTACTGGAAGATATTAAATGTTCTCCTGCTTCAGGCTACTGCTCAATATTTTCACTGATACTCTTTGCCGCTACATTGATGGCTTCCGCCGTCGACTGATACTCTTTGACACGCTTGATGCCTGATGATTTGATCTGATACACTTTATACTCTGTCATTGATCTGCTGCTGTCTTTAAACCAGATCATTTTGGCACGATTGGGCGATTTTCGGGCTTTTCGGCGCACAAGGGGATAAGAAATCAAAATATTCCTCGAAGATTCCTCGAAATGGATTATTTCCCGTAGCGATGCGCAATTAGCGCTTCGCGCATCGAAAACTGCCTCTGTTTCTTATTCTGGAGCTCCGAAGTGCGATTTTTCTTCCTGTGCGAAGTTTCAGCTTTCTGGCTGCTGACGTCAGCATGATGTCGGTTGTACGGCAGATGACGTCAGCTGTGGTGGGTCCCCGGTACAGAATGACATGGTGAGGTGTTGACACTAGAGGTAATGCGATGAACTAGCTCCGATGCGATCGCAATATCACATCGGCGGGGAATGGAGGGTGCTTGAGTTGGGCATTTGGCGCTTGCAACCACCGATCATCGATATCGCGTTGGGTGGTGACGAATGGGTCATTACTTGCATGGAAGGGAAAGTGCGATATTGCGATGCGATCTGGCTTTAAGGTTCTGCGGAGTGTAAGTTTTGGGCGGGAAGAGCAAGTAGGTGGGTGCGAAGGGTATTTTGAGGTTTCAGAAGGGGTTTGATTACCTCAGAGGGATTTTATACTCTGGAATGAGTCCATTGTATCTGGGAGATGGTTTGAAGGTTAAGGGTTCTTGCTAATTTTCAGGTAAACTGAGCAATTCCCGGGGGTACTTATGGTTATTTTCAACCAGGGGGGGGATATTACGTAGGGGAAATTTACTTAATATTAATAGGGGGACGGGAAGAATAGGGAGCTAAATAATAATGTTAGTGGTTAATATGGAGGTGGTAAGAAAGCGCTAAGTTCAGGAGAGCTTAGGCTGTTACAAGGGGTTAGGACCATTCTTTAGAGAAAGTATGGAACAACTTTGAGTCAAGCAGATCTTTACTCAAGCTAGTGTTATGAAAATGATGGAATTTTAAGAGGTGTCAAGCAGATCTTGACCTCTTTTGGGGAAGTTAGTTAATGATTGGGGAAAGCAGAGAAGGGGAGTTAGTTATACCTCTTTTGAGCTTCTCGCATAGAATTTCTTGCTGATTGTGTCCTGAATGAGATGACACCTGAAATTCTGGAACTGATCCGCAATTAGGATCAAGCAACCTCAGAACTACCTACCTAGCCTACTTACCTAGCATTTTTTCTTCTTTTGATTAGGGTGCACTTAGACTTGCAAACCCATCATTCATTTTTCTTTTGATGCTTTCCTATCTACATGCTACCCTTATTTCTTCCAAGGGCCCAAATTAAGCTGTTGGGCTCCTCTCCTTCTCTACCTATCTAAGAATCTGCCAAGATTAAATTGTTTGGACAAATTTGCATTTTCTACATTCTAAAACAGGAAATTTAAACCTAGGGAGACCAAGATTAGGCTGTTTGGACCTCCCTTTAACTGAAAAATTGGCGATACTGGGATAACTTTACAAAATTTGGAAGGCAATTGAATGAACTTGAAGTAGCCTTCTTCGTTTGGAGACTGTTAAGAAAATATGGAGCATTGCAGCATGCAAAGTACGACATATTTGGCCTGTAAAATGTCAATCATGAAATATAAATAACCTGCTGCAGCAGGAAGCTAACAGTGGCTCCACTTGGGGATGGCTTCTCCTTGTGAGAAGTTAAGAACAGCAGGTCAGAATGCCTTGGTCTTTAGTTGGTTGTCTTCTGCAAAATTGTTTTCCCCGGCTGCCTTATTTCTCCTACCTACCTACCCTAACCAGCACTTACTTTTCCATTAGGTAAGATCAAACAACCAGTGCAGCCACTTAAGCAACTGAGAAATAAGATGAACTTGCTGACTGATGGTCTCTGAACGTACAAGCATCATTCGGGTATATGCCCTCATGATCAAAGTTGTGGCATATAACGGTTTTTGTTGATGTATTTGGTCTTCACTAAGAAAGCATGTTAAAGAACTTGAGTCAAGCAGAAGTTCCATGTAGTCTGCAATAGGATCAATAAAATCATCATGTGAGAGAACTTCTTCTGAGTCTTCTTGATCAGATGGAGTGGCTGTGTCCTCGGTGATAAGCCTGGTAGTTAACCCTTCTGTCTCTGTCTTGACAATAGAATCATGCAGAGTTTGTAAGTCAGCAGGTAGCAGTATTTCCTCCTGAGTTGGAGAAGGGAGACTTCGGCATGATTCTGGGTCTTCTGGGTTAGATGGAGTAGTTGCATCTTCGGTAATGAGCCTAGCAGCTAGTCCTTCTGTCCCTGTCTTGATAATAGAATCATATAGAATCTGTAAGTCGGTAGGTAACAATATTTCCTCCTTAGTTGGAGAAGGGGGACTTCGGCATGATTCCAGGTCTTCTTGTTCAGATGGAGTAGTTGCATCTTCAGTAATGAGCCTAGCAGCTAGCCCTTCTGTCTTTGCCTTGAAACCCAGCTCATACTCAAACTGTAATTCAGGAGATAGCACTATTTCCCTGTGGACTGGGGGAGGAAGATTTTGGTAAAATTCTCTAGGGTCGCGGAAGTTGTATGATTGTATCTGAGCTTCCAAGAGTTCAATTTCATTCTCATATTTTTCAACAACTAACTCAAGGAAAAGTTTATTCCGGCAGCCTGGTATTTTTGACAATACTGCTCTGAAAAATTCTTCATTAAGCTCAAACTCTGATAACATTTCTCTGCATTCATCTAAAGCTTCATCAAATGGGAGATCATCCCAGGACTCGGTCATTCTCTCTCACTATTAATACTTGGGAACATGGAGAATCTGGCTGTAAAATTGGTTCGTTCCTCAGTGGAGCCTTTGATTGAAATTGAAGTGGAGTCGCCAGGTGGATGCCTAGACTTTGAAGTGCCTGATCTCTGTCCACCATCAAAGACCAGAACTAAGCATGACAAATTCTGAAGAATAGGAGTACTTTCTCCAATGGGGTTTGCAAAAATGAACAAAGCGCTTGAATCCCCAGTGGAGTACACAGGTACAGGTCGACCGAGGCTTTTACAAGTCGGTTTCTTCCTCTATAGAGCTGCAGACTAGTTTAATGAATTTATCTGAGGAGGTCCCCAGCAGAGTCGCCATTATGTTATCACTCAGGTTGTCCCTAGGCTCCTAATAGGGATATGGCCGAGGTAACCACAAACCAATCT
>APFE031492636.1:14323-35183 GCA_000404065.3 Pinus taeda | reverse complement strand
TGAATGAGAGGGCTTCCCTGAACTCCTGCCCATAGGCCTGGTACTTTGCAAAATAATCACCCATATGACCGAGCTCTGCCTTCTGCTGGGCTACGACCCCCATGTCTGCTCCTAAGAAAGTGGGCATGGTAAAGCATGTGGGGGCATGTGAGGCTACCTACTGTGCAGTATCACGCTACTCTGGTAAATGGTGGGATGCACCTGATCCCTCACCAACCTGAAAAAACCATGGGTTCTCACGCTGTCTACCCTCTACTGTCATGAATATCTGCCCCATCACCTCAATCTGCCTCGACAGATCTTGCACTAATTTGAGGAGCATATCCGCAAATCTCTTCCCGTCCTCGTCTGCCATCGGATCCTTCTGCTCTGCATCCACCATAGGCTCCTCCTGTTCTGCGTCAGCCACCAGAACACAGTCTCCCTCTCTGTAGGTATTCTCCAACCTATGCGCAGTGTCTTTGTATCTCCTACCTCTGTAACAAATGTAAGGCTTTTCCCTTGGTGTCATAGATTGCTAGCTCCACAGGCTGAGCCAAATCTATGCTCTGATACCACTCTAATATCCCTTTTTGGAATATTCCTCAAACCCTAGCAAAAGTCCAACCAAATACGTGCAGATGATATAATAATTGGGAAGCTCAAAATGACAAAAATAACAATTGTGTAGCATATAATAATGTAAACATGAAATATAAGAAGATACTCAAGAAATGCAGTGAGAAATGCTAAGCCATTTTATTATACTAAGCAAATAGAATGAGTATAGGAGGTGATCAGAAAGATGGCACCTCGACTTGCACAAGGCAAGTGAAGAAGTACACTCAAAATAGCAAAGAATGGCCTCTCTCAGAATTGCGTGGAAGCTGCTGGAGAACTGCCATGCTACTGCTGCTGCTAGAAATCAAATGAGAATTTGGGGTTGTTCCCCTCCTCAAAAAATGCTAAAACTCTGGAATTGGGCTCTACTCAAGAAACCCAAAAAAACCCAGAAAGCTTTCCTGGAATAGTCGATACTCGAAAATCACCCCCTTGGGGTTCTGCACAATCCCTCAATGCTCTGCGCTGCCACTGAATGAAACCCTCCATAAATCTGCTTGAAACCTTTGCCAAAACCTCCAATATGCAAGGGTTTATCCCCTGCTCAATCTCCCAGCACAAATCCTGCTACAAACCCTCAATCCAGAACTCTTTCCTGAAGGAATTGCGTCATCCCTCTCAAGCCTATGTAGTCATCTACAACACTCAATCCTCCTGCCAAATACCAATGAAACTGCTGCAAAAATAATGATGGAACTACCTTGCCTGAGCAGGCACTCGAAGTCCCCTGGGGCTAAGGGTGAGATCTCCGAATGGAGACACTCAATGCACTAAATAGTGTTGCAGACTAGCTAAATAGCTAGTGTGCTCATAAGTCGAAATGACTAGCTCAAATGCATATAACCGAATGCCAAAATGAGGAAGCTCCTCTCTCCTTTATAGCCTTTGCCTCTCTCAATCCCAAGGTCCACCTTCTCCAATGTAATTCTTCTCTTGCCACGTGTTCCTTCCCTTCTACGCAGTCCCTCCAAGTGTCTGCATGGGATCCATATCTGCATCCCCCTTTGGCCCCCTTGGCTTTCCCTTTAAGTCACAACATTGTGCTACTAGGAAGTGACTTTTATTCTATAGGTGAGTCATGTCCCCTTTTCCTCACCTTTTTATTCATAAATAACTATAGAAGGCAAAAATAAGCAAAATCGAATATTCCAATTAGCCATGGCTAATTAGGAATATTACATTTGAACCTTTACGCATGAGAAATTGTTTTCAGATCAATTGCATCATTTTCAGCTAGAACACTGTTAGCAAAGCATCTTTCTGGCATATTGCTGTCCTTTTTCTTTTTTGCATAACTTATTATCAATCCAAAGCATCCTATCTCTTATTCATAACTATCTTTCCACACTCTGCTCTCATTATAACCATAACTCTCGCCATCCTATCATTGATATATGTACTCTGTTTCATTTACTATTGTATTGTTCATTCCCTTGCCTTACTGTTAGTGCAACACCTTTCATGTGCTTTATGGTCATGGAATCCCTTTTCGAATTGGAGGGGGGAATGTATGCATTATGGGATAGTATGCGATATGATTACTTCACTCTGCGATAACTTGTTGATTTAACAAAATATTAGTATTGCATGTATACAAAAGTTTTTCTAATTGAAATTGTTGCATGCATCTTATCTATTGTTATTCAAAACTAACACTGTGGACCCAAAAACATTGTATGCAAAATAGTGATTTGTTTACAGGATAACAACAATCGGGGGGGGGCTCTATTCGTAGCATGACCACACTATTGCAACTAACAGAAGAGCCTCGAGCAACTTACGAACATGAACAATTGTTCAGACATGATGTGCTTGCCGTGATTCTACCTTTTGCATTATTTTCAGCATCAACTTCCACAAATGCCAGTTCATATATGTCATTCCACATTTTTCTTTTTGGAGGTAAAACTTGAGGTAAAATAACATAATTTTCTAATTTATTACGAATTTAGGAGAATTTCATGAAAATCCATTGAGCATTATTTATCATCATTCATTCCATAGCTTTACCACTTCCCATTTTTCAGCGGCATATCATCTTTCAGTTTAGGGAAGTGTTGCTTTCATTCATTTCTTTCTTATGAACATGTCATTAATATTCTTTATCATCCATTGATATTCTTATTCATTCTCAACACCTCCCTTATTCCATGTTGGTTTACACCAAGCATAGATTTCAATAGATGGTAGCGCCCACCTCAATTTGTTTTCTAGCATTACATGAGGACATGCTAATTCTTCAGTCTGGGGGAGGCATTGCTACGCATGATGGATGTTTTCTATTTTCTTTCTCATTTAAGGCATACAATTTCATTTTTATATAGTGCATAAATTAATTTCCATATATTTTTAAAACTATGAACTCAATTCTTGTGATTTCTAGATAACACAGACGTATTTTTAAAATACATAAACCCAGATAATTTCAAGTTAAATTAGTTCATAAAATTTCGGAAATCATGCACTCTCACCTACAACCATTTTTCTTATATCTCATAATTCTTGCATCAAAACAATCTTATTTTTGGATCATAGAAGCATTAATATAGTAGAAATCTACCTGCCAAATTTCAGCAAAAGCTGATTTGTAGCTTTTGAGAAAATGGTTAATGAAGTTTGCTGTTACTTATATCATATTTTGCTGCAACTTCATATACACATAAGTTGAACGTCAATGAAAAATTTTTTACGCCTTCATCAAGATTGCTAAATTTGAATATTCATTAATTGAGGAAGAATTCATTTGTTCTATCCATTTCATGAGCTGGGATGAACAATTCTTTATTGCTTGGTTAACACAGAGTCTTTGGGTTGCATGAGGACATGCAATATATTCAGTTTGGGGGTGTGTTGGGCCTTTAATACGTTATTATTATTATCACTTTTGAACACTTATTCCACCTATTTTTACTGTTCTTTATTACGTCATTTATCATAATTTATCATATAATTCTATTTTATAATTATTTGTACTCTTATGGATGAATATTATTTCTTCTCCTTTATTTTTAATAAATTGATGATTATGCATGATTTTACCAATGATGGTTTATTAATAAATTGGTTGTGACATCACTCACCATTTTAGCATCCAAAGATATTTTCTAGATTGAAGATTTGATCATTAAATGTGCCAACTCAGAAATTTTCTGGAATAAGAAGTGACAATTTTGTATTGAACGGATCGGGAAACTGGAGAAAAATCTAGAAAATCTGAAACATGGGTTTTGTTTAGAATGGACCAAATTAGTTTTTTTATGATCCGTTTTCCCAAATTCATTCCGTACTAAGAGAAACAAAAGGTTCTCTGAAGACATTTTTTTCATATTCGTTGTGTGGCCATTTTCCAAATTATCTCAACTGCAATGCCAAATTCGACCTATTCCTATTGAATGATTGATGGAAGGATATTTCAAATATGATCTTGCTTATAAATTTGTTAAGAACAATCCAATTTTGTAATGAGAATCATATTGTAATCATCTTTGTTGTAACTGCTCTCTGCTCTCTCTCTATTTAAACGTAAACAGAGATTAGAGAAGGGGATTCAGAAGGGATGATTGATTATTCATGATGGAATAGATTATGAGAGATTAAGTCAGGGATTATTAGAGATAGGATAGGATAGTATAGGAGGAAAGGGCAATTGTTTCATTACCATTGTAATTCTCAAGGCTTTTGCTGATGTAATGATTTCACAGTTTGAAGATTAATAAGTAAAAGGGTTGTTGTTCATTCACCTTATCTAAAGTAGCCCAGTAGCATTCGTTGGCGGCTAAGGGCCCAGCCTTTGGTGGATTAAGCTACTACTCTATATTATATCTTTATAGTTCCAGTTATGTGATGATTTGATTTAATTCTTATTTCTTTGAATCACATTGCTTTACAGTTTCATGTTTTTATAGCGTGCTAATTTAATATTTTATGAAATTGTTTTATTGCATAAGCTATGATTGAATCGTGTGGTCGTTCCTTTCCATCATAACAAAGATTATTATCCTTTTCAACTTATATTGTTATGATGTTCATTTCAAATATAAAGCTACGCTTTTCATATTCAGACTT
The DNA here is from genome assembly GCA_000404065.3 of Pinus taeda. Classification (NCBI taxonomy): domain Eukaryota; kingdom Viridiplantae; phylum Streptophyta; class Pinopsida; order Pinales; family Pinaceae; genus Pinus; species Pinus taeda. The sequence goes on along the minus strand of APFE031492636.1, from coordinate 30,518 downwards.
TCATGTTCAATACATATTGTAGTTCATTTCTATTGAAATAGCTTTGTCATTAATTCCTACTAAATAAGATTTGTTGTTCATTTCTTTCTTGCAAGTATTTGGTTTTGATTTTAAGTATTATTCCAGTGAGCATGTTTATTCCATTTTTGTTAGTAGCATCATTGATTTATCATTTCCAATTAATTTCTTTAGTGTAGATTGAAAGATCAACAACTGTAAAGAACATTGACTATAGCTGTCTAAGTTCTCAGATTGGAGTTCTTGCCTATGATTTATTTTCATTTGCATCAGTTTATAGGGGAGAGAATTATCATTACTGAGTCCTCAACTGATGGTTGTTTGAGTGAATGATTTAGTTTAGAACATTTTAGTTTCTTTTTGTTCTGATTAGATTTTGTTTCCAACATTCATTTACTTTTGCATTTTAAGCACTATATTGCAAAACATTACTCTTGAGCAAGTGACCGCCTCAGGTTGAGTACACTCTTGAAATAAAAAAATCATCGCTAGGTTGACAACTAATGTGAAGATAATTAGGAGTTAAAAAGACACCTTTTATCGCCCAACAATATGGTGCTTGAAATGCAATGGTCAAGGGCATGACAAAGACCATTGCTCGGTCTTTGCAAACTACATTACAGGAGGGGTACCGATGCCTTTGAGGCTGTAAGCTCAAGTAGAACTGAGCGTGGGGCCTACATTGTGGTGTGATATATGTCAGGTAGTAGGAAAACATGCCATGAACAGCTGTCATTTGCTGCAGAAGTTTGTATAGACACCACAACAACTATTCTGCAACTTTTGTAGGTTGGTAGGGCATGATGAGCATAATTGCAGAAGCTATGAACTAATGATGGATAGAACTCCCGCCTATATGGTTCAGGCAGAAACACGGCTCCCTAACCAGAGCACAAGGATGGTGCGGACAAGCTTTTAGGGGTGCGGATGAGGACGAGGCGAAGGAGGACCTAGCAGAGGTCGGGGGGAGCTGATTTGCTACAATTGTGGAGGACCAAGACACTATGTTCGTGATTGCACTAACCCAACACGTCTGTCGTGAAAGTATTACACTCTGTTTGATCATGAGATGGAGGACTGTCCTACACTGATAGCAAGGATACGAGACAAAGGGGCGCTATCACCTCAACCAACTCAAAACCTGAAAATGATGAGGTCTAAGCCACACGAAGAGGATCTAAACATACATATAGTGCTCCAAAGCGGAATCACAATAGGGGATGATAAGGGGAAATAGCCCAAGGACAACACATGGGTTTGCAAAGCTCCAGCGAAAGAGACTGAGTTCGATTTGGAATGCACACGCGAAACATTCATGGAGGCGAAGAAGAGCTTTGTTGGGGCCTCCACCTTAGCAAGCAAGGATAAGCCTGCTCAGGAGATGGACCCTTCTGTTCTTACAACCTTCCTGGAGACTTGTATGAAGTTACTGCATGATAGAAAGGTTGTGAAGGGGCTAAAGGAGCTTATAAACAAATGCGCTAGAAACACCTTAGGTGAACCGCATATAGTACAAAAGATTGGTAAGCATAAAACAAGGACGTGACGGGAGATGAGGCTGACCACGCAGATAGGAGAGTATGAAATGGATCAGGTTATTTTGGACCTGGGGTCAGATGCGAACATCCTACCGAAGCAGACTTGGGAACGTATGGGGAGACCTGAGTCACAAGGTTGTTTTCCCTAGTTTTGTAATGTAAGGTCGGCCTACCCATGGTCCGTGGACCATGGGATTGTATAAATAGAGCGAGGCTTTAAGTGAAAAAAATAGATGATAGTAGGAGAGTAAGAGTCTAAGTAACTAAGTGAAGTGTGTCTTTGGGTCGTAGAGTAGGAGAAGACTTTGCAACTAAGTGCATAGAGGCTTAGTAGTCCACAGATGAGTGCACGGACCCGTGCAACTAAGTGCGTAGGATAGAGTCGAGCAGGGAAAATTTTAAGAACCCCCCCTAAATTTGTAAGTATAATAAATGGGCGAATCTCCATGGTATATAGGAAAAATAGAAGGCGATTTTATCAATAATATAATATGTATATATAATTTTTTGGCGAATCTCTCACCATGCATGGCGAATATTTTACTCAATTATAAAATCTTGTAAGATCTTGTATTATCATGGGTTATCATAAACCTAGAGCTTACAAATTACTATTAGTAATTTATAAAAATTAATAAAATTAATAGTTGATGTTTATTTTATTTTTTATTTTAACCAAGCTAAAATGTTTAACATACATTAAATTACAACATCCATCTTGATCCACCAAGCCCCCGAGAGGTATCAAATATTTTTTCACTTTGTGCTAGTTTGCATATCATGATATTCGATACCTCTCGGGGGTTAGTAGATCCAGAGTAAAGAAGGATCTATGCTGGTTTAATTCCCCCATTTAAATAGGCTACATTCCAGGTGAATACCATGGGTCAATACCATGTGCCATTTTGGTGAATACCATGTGTCAATAACATGTGCCATTTTTATTTTTATTAATACTAATATTAGGGTTAATAATGTTTTTTTGCATGGTATTAATCACAATCTAGTCCATGGTATTTTGCCCATAGGTTTTACCTAAATATAACGCATTTTTTTAGTGTTCATAAATATAAGGTGACTTATGTAGTAAATATAAAAAAATGTTTTATTTGTTTACCATACCTCTCGTTTATTTATATTTTTATTAATTTACCATACCTCTTTTACAAATATGGTATTTGGCCCACAGGATTCACTTAAATAAAACCTCTTTCTTGAGACTTCATAAATAGAACGAGAGTTATGGACTAAATATAAAAAGAGGTTTTATTTGTTTACCATATGTCTAGTTTATTTATATTTTTATTTATTTACCATACCTTTTGCGTAAGTAAAAAAGATGTTTTATTTATTTACCATACCTCCACTTTACTTATATTTTTATTTGTTTACACCCTTGCATGTATATAACGTGACTTATGGAGTAAATATAAAAAATGCTTTATTTATTTACCATACCTCTCATTATTTATATTTTTATTAATTTACCATACCTCTTTTATAAATATGGTATTTGGCCCATAGGATTCACTTAAATAAAACCTATTCTTGAAAATGGGCGAATGGATTCACTTAAATAAAACCTATCCTTGAAAATGGGCGAATAGAAGGTTGTAACTCCTAATTTCAAGGGCTAAATTTACCTTTTTTACCCTCTCCCTTCAAATAAGGTGGGCTATTTGAGGTGATTTGTAAAAATGTACTATGATACAAAATATTCACCCACTAAAAATTTAAAACCCCTTAATTTCGCCAAAGGGCGAACATTCGCCCCTAAAATTTTCTATGGAGTCGAGTCTATAACTGAGGAAGAAATTAATAAAGAGAAGTTTTATCATAATTCCATGTATCTGTTCTTGGGTTAATGCATGTTTGATATAATTTGCAAATATATTACTTATTTACTGCACACACCTGTATGAATGGTTTATGTTGTTAAGTATAACTTAAAGCATGCAAGTAGGCTAAGATAATCAACTAACATTGGAATACCACTAAAGCCTTGACGCAGAAGTACAATGTTCAACCCTTGAATCAGGTTGTGTGAAGGCAATATCTCAGGCTGTGAGGTATGGGAAAGTGCGCCAGGCAACTTGCGCACAGGGTCGAACCGTGGACCACTGGAACTCATCAGACATCTCCAGGGTGCGAAAACCTAGTTCTAGCACCCTCCCATACTACTTCGGGTGAGACCTCAGTCCGCGCTCCGCAGACTATTGTCAAAAAGGGCCAGTAGTTCTGAGATTTATTTGGCTAAATCAACTCTGAACTTGGGTCAAGCCCCAACAAGCCAACAAATGGTTCCGTTGCTGGCACTGGGATCTGCATAAGAGATCTTTGATGTCGTATCGTTGGAATCTGATAAAGAAAGGAATTGAAGAGTGGTTGGATAGGAAGATTTACGAGTTCGTGGCACAGGAAAACAAGAATCGATGAGCATGGAAGAAAGAGTGGTTAGAGCACTACTTATATACGGAAATCCATAAAATTTTCTTTGCATCCTTCCCCTCTGAGTTGTACGAGTGGATCGCGATGCTAGCAGACAGTCAGGGAAGGTGTAGGCTTGACAAACCTATTGTGTGGACTCCAGAGGTGGTGCGTAGACTGAAAGCATCAGAAGATAAGATCACGCGCGTTGTGGACCATTGGCTCGATCGAATTATAGGAGGGTTTATCACTGAGTTCGCGGTAGATACTTCAGTCAGCTATAGCGAGGCGGAACAACGCTTCCTCAAAGGACCACGTGGTAAGTACGTTAAATCTTTGAACACTTGGATTAAGATGCTATTGTGTGAAAAGTAGGTTATGTGAATAAATTGATGTTTGGGGCTACGCGAAGTGGGAGGATCTACAGAAACGAAGGTATCATAGAACTTGAAACTAGCCCCTTGATTTCCCCTCTATGAGAAAGCAAGGAAGAGCTCACGAAGGTCTCACCAAGGAGTGCAATCAATTTGATAAGGAAACGAATTCCACGCATACCACTTCCACCTACACCATCGCTAGTTTCACCATCGTCACCCCATCTTCGCCCACACCACCTCAGCCACCACCACAGTTCAGTATGGCTAGCGCAATAAAGTTTCCGGTGTTCAAAGGAGTAAGGAACAAAGATCCATACCAGTTTTGGTTTGTGGTAAAGTTTGTATGGGAAGCGCAGGGAGTCGCAGATGAAAATATAAAGAAAGTGACACTAGTCAGTGCTTTGCAGGATCGCACACTAACATGGTAATTAAGCATTCCAATGACAATCAAAATGTAGGGATTGTGGATATCCAAGCTGTGGTAAACAAGGAATTTAGTAGGCTAAAATCATAGGCTTTCGATTATCGGATTTAAGGAAATCATGATGCTTCCAAGGGAGACATCATAGGAGCTGGATCAGAGATTGAACAATATGATTCGTGAAGCCAACATGACCTTGATGGATGGGCAACATCGCGCATGGTTTGTAGTGTCACTAACACCGCATCTAAGGACCACGATGTCACAGCAGAAGCTATCCACTTAGGCTGAGGCATTGGAGATTGAAATGAGACTGCACGAGACCCTGATACAAGATCCTCACCTGGTGTTAGCACTCAGAATGAACCTCAAGGTTGAGAAGAGGCAATTTCGAGGTAACTACAAACCAAGCTTTTGATCTGGCATCTAGCCCTGCCAAACTAGAGAGGGCTCTCTCTTTTACAGCAAAACATGGATGCAATAATTGAATCTTAGGCTAGCTAAGAAGTACAGGGATTCGATTGAAAGTTGTGGGTCGAAAACAGCAAGAGAAGGGACCATTGGGCTATGGAATCGAGGTTAGTTTCTACCGGCAAACTTGGGGCAAAGTAAGGGAAATGTTCAGCTAGATAAAAGATGTAAATGAGAGAAGGAAAGAGGAGAAAGCCTGCTACCCTACAAGCATCAATCAAGGGATGGATCTACAGTGGCACTGTTAGAAGAAAAAGAAACACAGGGTTACTCAACAAAACATCAAACAGAGGATGGATTTTGCAAAGATAACCACTACATTTAACAAAAAAATCATTGCAAAAGGAGCATCATGCATGGATGGATTCCTAACACTTCACTTAGATAATGCTATAATGAAATTAACAGAAAAACAAAAAAAACATGGAAATAAATTTACAAGAAAAACGTGTTGCACATTAAACACCGTGATGGATCCTAAGTTTAAAGGGCAGAGACTGCTCCAATAGAATAATATTCAGAAAAGTTTAAGCTTTACACAATCCAATAGCAGTTTTCCTCTGATGAAAACTTCAAACCATTTACACTCTGAAATTCATAAAATATATACAATTAGCTAATCCTTGTACTAAGGGAGTTGAGCTCAACCATCTCCCTCAAGATAGAATTAGTTACATTAAATTTGGACCAAATTTCTGGAAATAGGTGTCAAAGATGAACTCGTATCTCTTGAACCAGAACACCTGTTACAAAAATGAAAGATATTTTTGTAGATAAGGTCATGTTTGAGAGAAACCTCTCTCAAGGTTTGGAAATTCATTTCTCATTGCTCGGAATCTATGCTACAAAATAATCTCTAAAACAGGAAATCATTAAATATTTAAATCTGTAAAAGTAGGCTGTAAATATCTAGTCAAATATTCCAATTCATGACACTTGTGAATAAACGGAAAGTTTTTTTTTTATATAGCTCATGGTTGACAAAAACCTACTTGGGTTTCTCAAAAGTACTTTCCATCTGTTGTAAAATGGCACCACACTACAATAACTAAAACAGTAAAACAAATGGAAAATTTGTTTTGTTTTAATGTAGGATTCAAATATCACTGCATATCTCCCACATAGTAACACCTGTGCATAAACTGAAGGAGGTTTATGTTATTTGGTATGTGATTGGTAGAAACCTCTTTCACGTTTGTAAAATTCACGTCTATTACTTCAAAAATGGATTTTGTAGTAAACTTGTCCCTGTGTACAGAAAATGACCTCAAAACATGCATAACCAAGAATCAATCATTCATTTCGATCATATATTCTGATCCAAAAACCAGTTACGGGAGTGTGATATACCGTTGGAAATATTTTTTCGAGCTGATTCTGATGAAGATACTTAGGATATGATTTGCACTAAAAATTATGTGCAAAACATCTCTGAAAACCAGACATAGTACGAGCCCATTTTGATCCCTGGTGATAGGCTGTGAAGACTAGAATTAACATTGGCCTTATTGGGGATGGAAGCTCCTTGGAGGTGTCGAGAACACCATATACCAAGTGCCTCATACATTGGGAAAAACAATCACAAACAATGGTAAACCCAAAAAACTCATACCAGTCCAAAAGCATTTACATACTGCAATATGTACATAAATAAATACCAGAAACTGAAATGCTACCTTGGGTAGCTTATTTATTTACAAATTTGCCCTACTCTAATGCAAAATTGATAGATCAAGTAATTTTGTAATGTTAGACCAACCAATCAAGCAGCTGTGGCAATGATGATGCTAGGGAGTGCTTGAAACAGGACACAATTGGAAATGCTGATAGCCATACATGCATAATATGAGTCTGGCCGTGTAAAATACAATCTGGTTTGTCATTCGAACTGAAAGTATACTCCATATATGCAACAACAGAATCATAGAAACTAGACAATGTCTGCTGCCCTAACTACTCAACATATTCTTCCAACTGCAAACTCTTAATGCAAACATCCACAGGTAGCCCTATTGTTTCTCGTTTTGAAGGGGGGAGATTTTCCAAGAACTTTTTAGGATCTCAGAATTCATATGACTTAATTTGAACATCTATATACTCAATCTCCTTCTCAAATTTTTCAACCACTAACTCAAAGAAACTAGTTTTACTGTTAAGAGGAAACTTCGGAGATTTCAAACATTGAAGCACGGAAATGAAAAATACCTCATCTATTTCAATATTCACTAATTGATCTCTAATTTCTTTTAAAACTTCACAAAACACAAGGTTTTCCACATACCCTACCATCATATTATTTTAGTACATGAACGGATCAGTGAGCGCTAGAATCTCTGGATTGAGTTGGACTCGCCAGGTGAATGTTTCAGCGCTCATATGTGTCTGATCACTGCCCACCATCAACAACCAGATTTGCAACTTGAATGATCTTTCCTAGAGAAGATCTATCACCTTGTTCCCAAACAATGGCGCCAATATGTTAGCACTCAGAATGAACCTCAAGGTTGAGAAGAGGCAATTCCGAGGTAACCACAGGCCAAGCTTTTGATCTGGCATCTAGCCCTGCCAAACCAGAGAGGGCTCTCTATTTACCAACAAAACGTGGCTGTGATAACTGAATCTTAGGCTAGCTATGAAGTACGAGGATTTGATTGAAAGTTGTGGGTTGAAAACAACAAGAGAAGGGACCATTGAGCTATGGAATCGAGGCTAGTTTCTACCAGTAAATTTGAAGAAAAGTAAGGGAAATGTTAAGCCAGGTAAAAAATGTAAATGAGAGAAGGAAAGAGGAGAAATATAACTACCCTACAAGCATAAATAAAGGGATGGATCTACAATGGCAACGTTAGAAGAAAAAGAAACACGGGGTTACTCAACAAAGCATCAAACAGAGGATGGATTCTGCAAAGATAACCACTACATTTAACAAAAAAATCATTGTGAAAGGAGCATCATGCATGGATGGATTCCTAATACTTCACTTAGATAATGTTGTAACAAAATTAATAGAAAAACAAACAAAGCATGGAAATTAATTTACAAGAAAAACATGTTGCACATTAAACACCGTGATGGATCCTAAGTTTAAAGGGCAGAGACTGTTCCAATAGAATAATATTCAGAAAAGTTTAAGCTTTACACAATCTAATAGCAGCTTTCCTCTGCTGAAAAATTTGAACCCTTTATGCTCTGAAATTCATAAAATATATACAATTAGCTCATCCCTGTACTAAGGGAGTCGAGCTCAACCATCTCTCTCAAGATAGAATCAGTTACATTAAATTTGGACTGAATTTCTGAAAATAGGTGTCAAATATGAACTCGTAGCTCTTGAACCAGAACGCCTGTTACAAAAAAGAAAGAATTTTTTGTAGATAAGGTCATTTTTGAGAAAAACCTTTCTCAAATTTTGGAAATTCGTTTCCAATTGCTCGAAATCTGTGCCACAAAATAATCTCTAAAACAGGAAATCATAAATATTTAAATTTAATAAAAAAAGATGTAAAGATCTAGTCAAATATTCCAATTCACGACACCTGTGAATAAAATGAAAGAGGTTTTTGTTATATGGCTCATGGATGACAAAAACCTCCTTGGGTTTCTCAAAATTTCTTTCCATCTATTGTAAAATGGTGCCGCACTACAATGACTAAAATAGTAAAACAAATGCAAAATTTGTTTTTTTTTAATGTAGGCTTCAAATATCACTGCATATCTCCCACATAGTAACACCTGTGCATAAAATGAAGGAGGGTTTTGTTATTTGGTATGTGCTTGACAAAAACCTCTTTCACGTTTGTAAAATTCATGTCCATTACTCCAGAAACTGATTTTATAGTAAACTTGTCCCTATGTGCAGCAAATGACCTTAAAACATGCATAACCAAGAACCAATCATTCATTTCGATCATATCTTCTGATCCAGAAACTGGTTGTATGATATACCATTGGAAATATTTTTTTGAGTTGCTTCTGATGGAGATACTTAGGATATGATTTTCACTGAAACTCGTGCAAAACATCTCTCAAAACTAGACATAGTAAGAGCTTATTTTGATCCCTGGTCATAGGTTGCGAAGACTGGAACTAACACCTGGGAGTCCAACAGATCCACACACAATTGAAAAACTTGTGCCTTGAGATGTAGAGTTTGAAATAGGATAGGATAGCTCACCCAAAAGCATGCGAGGAGGTATGGTGCATAATGTGTAAAGGCCAGGGACATGATAAGGACCATTATCGAGTCTTCGCGAACTCCCTGGCGGGAGGAGGGCCAATGCCATTGAGACCAGAGGCATAAGCAGGACCAAGTATGGCACTTGCATTATGGTGCATGATTTTTCAGATAGGAGGGAAGCATGCTACAAATAACTACCATCTATTACAAAAGTATACGCAGATTTCCCAGTAGTTGTTGTGTAATTTCTGCAGGTCAGTAGGCCATGATGAGCGCACCTGTAGAAGTTATGAACTGATGATGGATCAAACTCCTACCTATAGAATTCAAACCAAAATGTGATACCTCAATCAAAATGTAGGGATGTCATGCACTAGATTTCAGGGGCATGGACGAGGTCGAGGTGGAATGGGGCCAGGAAGGGGTCGCGGACAATTGATCTGTTACAATTACAGAGGGCCAAGCATTATGCCCGCGATTGTACAAATCCAATGAGAGCATCATGTTTTGTACCTAGTTTGATCATGAAACTTAGGATTTCCCCACGCTGATAGCAAGGTTTCGCGATAAAGGAACACTCCAACCTTCGCCAACTCAGAACCTACAAATGATGAGATCTGAGTCGCATGAGGAAGACCTGAATGTAAACATCAAGCTCTGAAGTGGCATTACAATGGGGGATGAAAAGGGCAAGCAGCCTGAAGAGAGTGCCTGGGTTTGCAAGGCTCCAACAAAGGAACCATAATTTGATTTGGAGCGTGCTAAGGAAACATTCATGGAAGCTAAGAAGAGCTTCACAGAGGCCTCCACTTCAGGTAGTAAAGACAAACGGGAACTAGAAATGGACCCATCAATGCTCACTACCTTTTTGGAGACATGCATGAAGCTATCGCATGACAGCAAAGCCGTGAAGGGACTGCAAGAACTCATCACTAGATGTGCTGGGACCACGCCAGGAGAATAGCGTGTAGTTTAGAAGCTCGGGAAGCACACAACGGGAATAGGAAGAGAGATGAGATTGACTGCATAGATTGGGGAATATGAAATGCATCAAGTGATTTTGGCTCTAGGATTGGATGTGAATGTCCTGCCAAAGAAGACATGGGAGCACATGGGCAGGCCCACATTGTAATGGTCTCCTATTCAATTGTGAATGGTGAACCAACAAAAGATCCTACCGATGGGGAGATTGCAGGGAATAATGGTAGATATCGAAGGTGCGAGCGCACTTGCAGATTTCAAAGTGATAGAGATTGCTGATGAAAACAATCCCTATCCTACACTACTAGGAATAGATTGGGCCACTGACATGAATGGAGTGATAAATATAAAGAAGCGTAAGATGATTTCTGAGAAAAAGTCATCGTGCGTAGTAGTACCTTAGAACCTGTGGAAGGATCGCGCTACATAGAGCCAGTGTGCAATTGCGAGAGTGATAATGATCTAGACTGTATCTACAAGATAACTACGCGGAAGCATGATTGGGAGAACTGGTTACACGAGGTAACCACACTCAATTGCAACATGATGATAAAGTCATTGCGCTGTGTGGTAACAGAGGTAAGAGATCTTCCTATGTATGATGGGTTGACAGTGGTGGATGATTTCTTGAACAAATTTGAAAGAGAAGTGCCAGAACAGGAGCGTTTCGAAGCTTTGAAATGGGCACTGCGCGCAATGCTTACAAGATGGTGGGGCACAGATCAAAGAATTTTTTAGGACTGGCATGAATGCAGAAGGATGATGCTCATGTGGTTTGGAAAACTTCAGATGAAGATGAAATCTGGGTATGATAGACAAAACATCCTGCGTGCCCACCTCTCCAAATGGGTATAGGAATATGGTACGCAACTTGCATGAATGCACACCGTCCTCACAATAGAAAACAAGACCAACAAGTAGGAGTAGGCAAGACGATGGCCCAAATGATGAAGTATGATAATACTAGCCAAAGATTATCCATGTGAAAGCCTTTGATAAAGTATGCGAAGTACTGAACGTGGTCCACCATGTGAGACGCACTAACTGGGACCTTCCCGTACCAGTGGCTCTATGGGCTTATAGGACCATGAGCAAAACCTTGACTACGCGGGCACTTCTGATGCTGAAGTATGAAGTAGATGCTGTAATCCCTATGGAGCATGCAAAGCCTAGTCTGCGCATAGTAGCACTCATAGATATGATGGTTCACGAAGCCCGGAAAGAAGGAATCACACAACCGCATGAAACATAACACATGGGACTTGAGGAAAAATCCAACAGGGAAACCATGGACTCCGTGAACTTGAAAAAGAAAGGGTATGGTTAAAGAAGAAAAGCGCTTTGATGGACATGGAGGTCAAGAAACTGGAGGACGAGATAAAGGTAGAGTTTCTCGCCGAAAAAACTAGGATGGTAAGGTAAGGTGCGTATGATCACACTGACAAGTTTGAGAACTATCGCCTTGAATTGGTTAGTCTGATGCCTTGGCTTGGACGCATATTGCTAAGTGTACTGACCAGGGTAGTGCATTGCAAATGGTGAAGTGCGTGATGCCGACCACAACAATAGAAGGTGGGGATTCTCCAAGAACCATGATGGAGGATAGGATGGAGCTCTACACGGGTGGTGCGACCACCTGACTAGCTAAGGGACATATAGTCTTAGCACTCCAGGCAGTTGGAAGGGAGCGTGGGACTATAAACTATTCTGCATGGGAGTTGCGATATTGGAGATGCGTGTAGAAGTAGAGAGTCACAAGGTCCACAACTGCACATGGGGGGCTATGTTGCCACACGGGTTGGCCAGAAAGTGACCATTCAAGTCACTATTCATGACAGGATGCTTGAGTTGAGGCCAAATGGAGCAGGTGGCAGGCATTTAAGACGCGATTTATGGGCAATATTTGAGAAAATATGTCCCCAAGAAAGCATTAATGAACTGAAATTGGGGGGAACGATCAAATTCAAATTCAAAAAACACTATAAAATACAAAGGGCTGCCCAAAAAACAACACTTGGTCATTTGCGAATTGAGCGATTGAGCAGAACCCTAAGTATTGTGAGTCGAGTGTTGATTGAGCCCTTGAATTCGTGAGTGATAGATTGCAGCATAGACACAATGACAACAACTAAGGATGGTATGGGGATAGAAGAGGTGATCTTTGGTGAGACCATGCATGCCCTAACTGTGGAGGATGCTCCAGAAGGTGCTGGGATTGTGGCAGAGATATGGAAATCACTACGTATGCCAAAACCCAAGAAGGATAAATAAGCAATGGCTCCCGTGCATGTGTCCCCGTGGAACCTGTTGCGCAGCAAAATGTCGATGGAGGAGAAAGGGAAAGCTATCACTATAGAAACAAATGAAGAAGACGAAGATCTTCAGGCCCTTATCATCATAGAGGAAGAAGACGAAGGCATGGAGGTGGATACTCAACCTAGGCACTCTACGACAAAATTGCCCACCTATGTCCCCCCACGAAAAGGGAAGGCGAAAGTGCCCAAGGACCTGGATGAGACCAAGAGTTCGCTCTAGACCCTGCTCCTCCCTGATGGCATTACATTTGAAGGCACGCACCTGGGCCACATGCCGACCATGGAATTTGAATATTGGGAGCTCCCTGACCATGAGAAGTTCCCTCACTTGGAGACTAGAAACCTCATGAAGCAGAACACTAAGGGGGTGGTGACAACATTAGAGCCGTGGAAGTGGTTGTGCGGTGTGGAAAAGGTTGGGCTGCTGAACCTACTTTGGGTGCCGCATTTCCACTACTCCCTAATAACCATTTTCGTCATCAGGGAACTGCTATGCCTGGTGCATGATGGGTATTTATGGTTGGAAGAGCCCATCCCCATCATGGCAGACCTGATTCATCACGTTTCCCAACTTCCATACAAAGGAAAGGACCCCACGACTATATCAGAAGGAAAGGGCAGTGATTTGGCCCTCGCGGAGGCCATGAAGATGAAGTACAAGCTAGAGAAGAAGAAGAGGGGTTACGCCATCTCTAGCATTAAGGAACAAGTGGTATGTGTGGAAACCAAAATTTTGGCAGCAAACGTTATGTGGAAGTGTCGCGCAGATGAGGTACCTGCGCCTGTGGTTGCACTGGCTGAGCAGTGAATGGAGGGGGTCCAGTTTAATTGGTTCGAATTCCTTTACACAAAATTCTTAGAGAATTGTCATGAAGCCCAGGAGTAGGGTAAAACCTTCCATTATGCATGGATATTGCTGTCCATAGTGCTTGTAGCTAGGGAATTACCAGAGGACAGTCAATTCCCCACAATTGACAGAGATTTACTTGAGGCCACGAAGTACGGTTCGCTTTGGGCCATGAAGGATACGATAAGGATACACGACAACAAGATCTTCTAGGTGCTCATGGAGATGACCATCCGAATTTGGATCAACCATAAGCCATGGTTGTTGCCCACAATTTACAACAATCTACAGAGTTTTGCAGAATTTAAGGCAGGCATGCACAACATCTTTATCAGTGCCACTAATGACACCATTTAGACACATGGCCTCAGGAATGGTGCGCCCCTAACATTGCAGAGCTTGAGAGGTTGACAGTTCAGAAGAAGAAAGATGATGCCAAGATGCACATCGCACAATTGTCCGAGAAAATGTAGAAGGAAACAACAACAACTAAAGTGCGGGCAGCGTGGGAAGCAACACAAAAAGTAGCCGAAGAGGAAAAGATTGCAGTAGCAGTAGCAATAGCACATGAAGCAACTACGAAGGTGGGCAAGGGCCAGGCAATGCCTCCATAAGGGCAGGTAGCAGAAACAGAAGAAGGAGGCACAGACCCACGAACCACGTCCACATAGTTGAAGCACCAACACCTGGCAGAGCGAGCAGGACCGAGGAAGAAGGTCAAGGCCTCAAAAATTTTCCATTGACCCAATCACCCTAATCGAGGGTGATCTGCATGACATTGGCAAGATAGTGCACGATGTCACAAATGAGGCTCTTCATGATTTCATGCAATAGCACCAGACTGTGTTGGGGGCCATCAGAGCTCAGTTGCAGGACTTACAGGTGTGCCCCCCTCAGGTTGGTACCCTTTCAACCAACCTCACAGTCGGATCCACGACAACATAGAAGATGTTGCATGCGTGGATGATGAACACAATCGTGTTGCAGGAAGGGGCTCTAGTGACACCAAATGAGGACGACAGGCTATCGGTTAGCATGATGAAAGGTCTCAGCGTTACTTTAGCTGCCCTTCCACATGAGACATTATATCTATTTAAGGATGGGATAATGGCAGAGTTGCGTGCTAGGGAGAGCCACGCGCTCCAAGTTCTTAGTGAGTAGAAGATAAACATGGAACAATTTAGCTTGTAGTGTGACAAAGTGTTGTTGCAAAATTAATAGCTAGTGCAGGTGATAGGTGACTCTTGCCAAAGCGTCCCTGAGTTGGCCATCCCAGCAGATCTACCAACGAAGGTGCAAATCCACAGGTTAGCAGCAGGAGTTCGTGAGGCAAGGGAAGAAATGACAAAGGTTTAGCTGGAGTTGAATCTTCAAATCGCCAAGCTATGATTATAGGTGCAGCGATCCACTCCCCTGGAAGTCAAAGAATAGCATGCTAGTGATATCACAGTGGGATTGGAAGAGTTGAGAGGTGTAGTGTGAGACTGCACCAACATGTTGGAAGAATCACTTGAGGTCCCCACAACTCTACAGGAGGACCCCAACATCTAGTGCTTAGAGATAGAGGCATGAGAACTCCAACAAAAATATGACAATTTTCGAGGAACCGTGCAGACAATGGTCTTCAACCAGCAGCTTGCGAGGATACAACAGGCTAAAGCACTGAAGGAACAGGTGGATGCGATGCGACACAAGGAGGTATTTCTCAAAATGCATGTCTAGCCGTGGATCAACGAGCCTTCACCATCATGGCAGATATTGAGGGCAAGTTCACGAACATACAGGAGATGCACACATTTATGTAGAGAAGCACCCCAGACACAGAGGTCTCAGAACAGTGGATGCAGCAGATCCAACAAGTAGCATCTCAGTGTGCTATTGACCTCTCTGCAGTTTGAGAACAGTTGGAGGGACTCCGCGCAAATATTGCTACACTGACAGAGTGACTCGAGGGCGAGTCACGATGTTTGTGTTGGGGGCCTATTAGGCATGGAATCCCGCCAAGGCATGTTTTAGGGCTCAAAGCCCAAGTTTTGACTGAATTGTGTTGTAAAGATCCACGAATTACAGGTGTGGAAGTATGTTAGAGTCACAGGGTTGTCTACCCTAGTTTTGTAATGTAACATAGGCCTACCCATGGTCTGCGGACCATGGGATTGTATAAATAGAGCGAGGCTCTAAGTGAAGAAAAATAGATGATAGTAGGAGAGCAAGAGTCTAAGTAACTAAGTGAAGTGTGTCTTTGGGTCGTGTTATCACTCAGAAGCTTTCCCTAGAAGTTATCACAAGAAGGAATAATCCAAGGTAACCACAAACCAAATCTTTTAGACTCAGGTTCTAGACAACCTAAGTCCAGAGAGGGATTTCTCTTTATAATTTAACTTTGTTTCTATTAGATTTTAGGCTAGTTCTTAGTGTTCATGAGGATTTTGGTTTTGATTGAAAGTTGGGTGATGGAATTCTTGGAACAGATGGATAGAGCTAGGTCTTCAAGCCATTAGGCTATGGAGTCAATCAAAGGATAACTTAACTAGACCAGATCATTAAAGGGATTGTTTACAGATCAGGCTAGCAAAGCAAAAGGAAAATCTTCAAAGGGCTAATGGATGGAATGATTCTAACC